>APFE031537437.1:68893-90330 GCA_000404065.3 Pinus taeda | reverse complement strand
ATTCAAATTCTTCAAAATCACAAAGTACAACAAAGCTCTCCAAAGCTTTCCAAATCCATCTCACAAGCTAACAAGCTTAAGAACTAACAAGCTAAGACTTAAGAACTAACAAATGAAGGAGAGAAATCTCCTATTTATACAAAAATATAAGAAGCCATCTCATTAATGAGAGTCCATGAATCTCTTCCTCTACCTCTAGAGTCCTAATCAAAATAGGAACTGATAAGACACATGTCTTCTTAGAGTTACAATACAATTAGGAGATGTGACACATATCCTCATGATCCCATGATTATTTCTACTCAAATTCGAATTTGGCCTTAGAGTGCCACATAAGGGTCTTCTAGAAGCCTCCTTTCAGCCTACACATGTCAACAATCTCAACCCATTTGTTAGGTATAAGCTTATGCACATTATTTCCTAATTTTTAACCACAAATTCACTTAAAAGGCTTAGAATTAATAAATATTGGAAAAACATAAATGTGGCCCAATGATAATGAAAGTGCGATGAATGTGGTGACATAGTAGTGAAATGGAGGTAAAATGGAGGTGATATAATGGACATAATAGTGAAAGTGTAATGGAAATGAATGACATTTTGAAGACTCAACAGTCACTGGCAGAGACTACTGTGAACACTTATTGTAAGATGTTGTCTGAATGCAGCTTCAAAGGAGTTATCACATAGCTATATGATCATTTTTTCACCCTAGTTTACAAGATGGTATTTGAACAGGATCCACCCTGCATGTCAAAGGTAGTAATGGAGGCACTGATAGACATAGCTGATTGGTATGACTCACTGTTTGGCACCTTCATATGGATGTACAACATGGAAAAGCCTCCACACATTCTATCGAAGTTTTCCATGCACATACTTGTCATGCATGAAGTAGCATATCACATCTCGGCAGGATTGACAGCTAGGCCACACTAGAAGAAGAAGGCACCTTGCCCCACTCTTCCACTATGTATCTGGTTATACGATATCAAGAGTTTCAAGCATGCAGATGTCGAAGTAGAATAGATTAAGAAGTATCCATCGACCTCCGAAGCTACAATCTATATGACCCACACTGTCTTGTGAAAAATCATTGCACGAGAATATAGTTCAACTTGATCCATGAGGCATGTCATTGGGTGGAGGAGGACCCATGGAGATATTGCTACAAATCCTTCAGACTCAATGAACCAGTCGGCTTCACTGTGAAATGGTTAGTGAAGCAACATGAAGAAACATCCCAGAGAGCACTAGAAGGAGAAACAACAGTAGAGGTGAACATACTAGTGCGTGACAAGGGAAAGAGGAAGATTGTCGATCACATGGAGGAAGAGAAAAGATGCAAGTTCCAAGCAGATCCACTTGTGGAGAAAACAACTATGGCCATAGAGGCAAAGATGCAACAATGCGACAAGAAAAATGCGAAAAGGCACAGAGAGAAACAAAGAATGGAGGAAATAGAGAAGGAGTTGCATGAGTTGAAGGAGAAACTCCTAAAGGAACAGGAGATGTGCAAACAGGAGAGGGAAGCACAACAACAATAGGTACAACATGTGGTGCAATATGTGTAGATGGATGAAATAGCACCCATATAGCTAGTGGACTCATCAAAACAACTCACATTAGGCAAATAGGGTGAACCATCACAAGAGCAAGACTTCACTCAGGAGATAGAGTGAGCACTTGAACAGATGGATACAGATATGGAGCAGAAGGAGTTAGAGGATGACATTGACCTCATGCCTCACCACCAAGAGGTTGACACACTAGCTTCACTGCATCTAGAAGATGAGCAAGTCCCAATCAACCAAGGAGACACTAAGATGCTTGGAGATCAGCTGAAAGGAGAGATGCACAACATCTCATTCGACAATTCTCAACATAGAGTTGTGTAATCCCGCAGAGTGTCAACTTCGGAAGATCATACATATCTTGCACAATATGAGGAACAAGTGATCATGTTTGATGTGCACAAACATCCAATAGCCTTGGTCGATGCCACTAGAGCATCTGTCGAAGCCACTAGAGCATCTGCTGAAGCCACTAGCTCAAGTGTTTGATTTCTGATAGCCGAGAATGAGCGAATGGCTAAGGAGCTACAGACGGCTAAGCAAGGTGGAGAGTTGGTGACAGAGTCTGCTTAAGCAAAACTGAAGAAGGAAATACTAGATGAAGTATTGTCCCTTGACACAATTATGGGGTGTTGTATTCCAAGTTTGGTACTGTGCATAAAGTAGCCGTCCATCTCAACGAATTGTAGTAGCGATGTGTTAGAAGAGCATGTATCTTGTCGAACACGCATGTTGCTATTGATTACATTCAAACATGGATGATGAGATACAAGGGAGCCCCACTTCACTTTCCTAAGATGATGAAGCCCAGAGCATTCAAGTTGAAGGCACGCATCCGGAGTCAAATTTAGAACTATGAAGAGCTCCAGTCGTTCATCACGAGTCTACAAGCTTCCTATGCACATGTATTCAAGATTATGGATGTTGTGGTGCATGCACTTGTGATCCCATCTACTGGGACTCTCACCCAGGGGAAGACAAAGGCACACCCTTGCTACCAACAAAGCTATCTTACTTTATCTTTGCGAAATCGAGGTTAAGGCATTACCATATGACCCACTGGTGGGACTCCTACACCAAACGATCTAAGGTCTAATTGGTAATTCTTACCGAGGAGATCCCTTGACATGTTGGTGGGTCCAACATTGTCAACATTTCGGGCAATAGAAGGAGGGCCAGATGACAAGTTGTGTCCTCTCATCCTGTTTTGAACCTTTTACATATCTATCATGGAGTCTTTCACTCTTCTCCCTTCACGATGTTTTTTGCATGCCGAATCTATTACCATCATGAGGGAGTTTTTTGATCTCGTGTCCACATACACGTATGATGGTGAAGGTGAAGTTTCCTGGCTTGAGTTCCTACATGAATTTATTTCCATGCTTCATGAGGAAGAAGGATGTTCTAACGAACAGGCTAGTCTGTTGCTTGCATACACACTTCGCAAATCTCCACATTGATGGCTATGAGGCATGTTGGTTGATAGCATGCACTCACTTGAGCACTTTTGTGATCTCATTGAAGACACTTTCTATCATTTTGATGCAAAACATCTTGACCAGAAAATGTTATGACAATGGAAGGATCTGCATGAATTGCCTATGGATTTTTAGCAGTGCTGCCACGATTTGTAGTTTCAAGCACCGAAGAGCCAGATGAAATTTTTCTATCTTTGGGACTGATTTGAGTACTGTCTTAAGAAATCTCCTTGTCCTAAGAAAAAGTTTGGAAACAAGCCTCGCTCATTATTTTTCAGTGATGGAGCTGTGCAATCACAAACAGATATTGTCACTGCCACAAGTGGCTATCCTCCATCCCCTCATCAAACAACTCCACAATTGAAGAGTGATGCGGGTGACCATGCTCACACATCTGTTCAGCTGTCACATCCTCCCAACATCACTTCACTCAATTTTTGTGTAGATTTGCTTATGGGTTCATCAAGTTGTCATATGCATCTTGTTCCACAACCTCCGTTTTCGTACTCGGCTAATACTCTGGATGATACTGTCTTGTGTTCTTCCATTATGGAATCTACATTTGTTGTAGACGAGGATCAAGCCATCAAAAGAGTTGGTGTTGCACAATAAACATGCGTTGTTATTCATGAAGAGTATGATTGCGAGCTTGAGCATCAACACTCGGTGACGGATGACTCCCTTCCATCCGAGCCCCCTCCATTCTTTCCTAACATCTTTGGTGAACCTGCTATCCATGATTCCACATGTGTATCTTCATCCACGAATGCACCCATTGTTGATCACTTGCAGGACACACCATATGTTAATCCATCATTTTGCAATGGAGAGGATGAGTTATGAATTGAAAATCCACTTGATCTTTCATCTACCTTTTTTGGGAACACAAACAATGAATTTGTTCACTTCTCATCTACCCCTCTGTTTGATTCATCATATCATGAGGATGCCGATAAAATCATTGATTTTTCTGATCATGGCTATCGTGATCCATTTACTTCCATATTCGATCACGATCATGATTCTATTTCAGTTGTTTTTTTGAAAGTGCTGGTTTATGATGATCTATCTGAAAATGAAGTCGAAACCTCCTAAACTGTCGAGGCATTTTAGCCCAAGCTAATGGTTATGTCAGGCCCATGCTGTGATGAGGTTGGCTTCACTTCCGATAAGGAAATTGTTCAATCACCAGAGGCTCCTCATCAGTCATATGTATGCATTGAACATCAATATCACACACAGATCATGCTTCCTCCACTCAAACCCCATGATCCCATTGCTCATGCATTGGATGAATCTTGCATTGCAAGCATACATGCGCAACACAATTTGTCTTTGTTTCTTTAATTTTGTTTCATGTCATAGTCAAGAGTATGCGTATGCTTCAAAGATGCATGCAATGTCACACAACATCGTGATAAGTCCACGAACTGCTTGTCATGTACTTGCATTCACTTATGTCCTTTGGACACTTTTAAACATGAAGTGTGATTGTCTTCATTGTTATATATTTCATGTTTGTTGGTTCATACAACCAGGTTGCTGGAGGACCAAGCCTTCACCAACATGGGTCAACCAATGCACTAGTAGTTGCATTGGAAATATCATTTCATGTGATCAGGCCCGTGCACCATTAGCTTACGAGTAGGAGTAGATTTTGCTTTTAGTTTGTTTCCTTGCATGTTTGTTTGCTTACTTGCTTCGCTTGTTTGTTTGCTTACTTTGCTTTCGCATTTGCTTCTGCTTCTGCTTTTCTTTGTTGTTTGTTTGATTTTTTTGTTCGTAGGTTAGTTTTCCATGAAACCATGTACGACTCTTGAAACGAGTTGGGTAAAGTACAAGAGTCCTTGTACTGCTATCACTACTTGGTTATCTATCATCTTGCCTTTGTATGAAGAGCATGTTACTTTTAGTCAATGATACGTCAATGGAAAATACATACTATTTGAAGTGTACCTTGGTGAAAACACAATGCCTACGTGCTAATGAGTGTCACCTACTCAAGTTAGTTGTTTTTGGGTTAACACTTGTCAGCCCAGTCAAGTAGAGTAAGGTGAGGGGGAAAACCTTAACAAGCATGTTAGAGGTATATAATAAAATACTTCTATGAAGGAACAACCTATTCTGCTCTCAATAAGTCAGGATCCCTCTTCTACCTCTGAAATGAATAAGTTCAATGCATAGTTATGAGAAAATAAGAAAAAAATAAAAAGTGAAAAATTTCAAAAATGAAAAATGAATACGGGGAAAGAAGAGAAAGGCTTCCTGTGTAGAGAGGTGATACAAGTAACTCCACTGGGGTACTGACCAAGCTCATTGGTAGTGGAGCGATGCTTGCATTCTTGCATGACTTTGCTGGGGTACTGCCCAAGCCTGTTGGAAGCGGAGAAACATTAGAGATGAAACTAAGACTTTGACAATTATACTTCTTGTGCAACAATATACCTCTCAACCCCAATCGAAACAACTATGTTTCCTTAGCTTGGAATGTGTGTCAATCAACCAAGAGATTAGCAAATTCTACATCTTACAATCAGGCTAGTGTGAAACCAAGACAAACTTAGAACTGAACAATACTTCCAGAGGTGTTAGACTTGTTTTTCACGAACAAGGTCCATTCAGAGAACTAGAGTTCTACCAGTGTGTCACCAAGTGTTGTAGCAACTACAACCACCCTCCAAAATTTTTCCTTAGCTTCGTTCTAGAGCCTCCCTACCAACCTTTCACAACAACATGTCTTGTTTCATCAAGTACACAAGTTTCAATGGTTTTCTCACAAAAGGACAACTGTCTACCAAAGCTTGTTGCATTCCCCTCACAGGTTGTTTCTCCAGACTTGGTACAGCTTTAGGCTAAGAAGATCCCTCAAGAAATTACCCAATTCTAGAGGGAAACCAATCTTCCCTCCAGAAATTGCCCAATTCTATCTGGCAGCTTACTAGTCTCCAGAATTGCACCAATCTTCCAGTCAAGTTTCATCCAAAAAATTACGTAATTCCTCTTAGCAGGGCTCCTCAGCCCAGGAATTTCACAATCCTATGCAACAGTTAGCTACTCTACCCAGAAATTGCATAAATATCTTGGGCAGCCAGCCCAGCTCCCTTCTAGAAATGCGCACTTTTTCCTAACAATTGAGTTGGCTCTTGCATGTGTAGTTGGGTTAACCAGTTCCACTTGGGACCAAGGAAACTTGAATTTCATGCATGGGCTATTTTTTCCTAGAATAGCAAAAGGAAACATGAAAAAATCATCCATTAATTCAGGGAGCTATTTTTAACAGTTAGAGGTTACATGCAAAGATCGTTTTATAATATTTCCTTCAAGTGTCACTTTTTCCTAAATTTGTGTCTTGCACGTCATGAGATTCAAAATTATTTATTTGATGCTTCAGAGCTAATTTCTTCACATTGATCTTGGAGCTCTAACGTCCCACAACACATCCAAGACTCTTCGACACATCCAGCTCAACTCTTCATGGGTAAGTGGTCTCAACTTGTCTTTTTCATCATTTCTGTCGCTTTTTGTGTTTTCACTTGTGTAAGTATTGTTTTCTTGATTTATTTGAACTCTTGTTTTCGTTTACATCGATACTAGATTGTACTAGCACCATTTTAGTTTTCATTAGCATCTCACTGCTGTTGCATGCATGAAATTGTTTTGAATGAACGATCCCTGATTTGACGACTCGATTCATCGACATGCATTCTATTCTGTTTTCTGAATCTTTCATTTTCTATTTGCATGCATGATAATTTTATTTTACTTACACTCAATATCACCAAGCATTCACTTTCACATTTGCTTTCAGTTGCCTATTAGTAGGTATGAGCAGCCTTGGCCTAGACTCTGCCTCACCAAGACAACATTGTGTAGTCATCAGAGGGAAGGCTCTGTCTTCCTCTCAAGAAATGCGTACTTTTCCCCTATAGATATCCTCTAGGCCTGCTTTGCACAATTTTGAGGGATAGTGATTTCTGGCCTAGAAAATTGCACAATGCAGTCACTGAGCTTGCAACCATTGCCAGCTGAAATTGCACATTGCATAATTGAACCAGTCATCAACCAGTCTGGATTACGCATTGTGAAATTTCAACCACCAGTCATGCCTCCCAGATAGCTGACATTGCCTTTTGCACAAGTCTGGTAGCCAGTCTCCCATCCTCCCAGAAGAAATTACACAATCCTTGCGAGTCAATCCCCAAGTATGTGTTATGTCATTCCCGAATTTGCTTTGGTTTTCGCTGACAGATTTTTTGCCACACATGTCACTTCGTCTCCAAATCTAGTAGGTGTTCATTTGCCTCTTAACAGTTTAGGACCAATGGCCTCCAGGAGAGTAGTATCAAAAGACATTGGCAGAAGTGCAATTGGAGCAACAGTTGAGTGATTGTCTGCAAGTATACCGATCTATGAAGATACTAAGTTGATTCTAGACAAGGACATCAAGTTGAAATGGTAAGAAGTCAATGATGCATTTGCAAGAACATTTGGGGAAGACCTCGAAGATCACCAAGTATATGTGAACATCCACAAGTCTGGCTTGTACCAGATTGCATGAAGATACCCCGCGGTCCCATGCGCAGACATGATACAATGGATCGTCTCACACACTGATCCCGAGATGATGACCTTGAACAGTGTCAGCGGGATGAAGATTGCAACCTTTAGGGCACATGATTATGATGAGATGTATCAGATCTCATAGCCTATGACTATTGTGGAGACTCCCTTTAGCTTACCCAGTAGTAATGCCAACTCCAGAGACATTATGAAGAACTGGGTAAAGGAGTTGGCTAGATTCAAGATGACACCCAACCAGATCTACAAGATGAAGATACTGTGGAAGGTGTATCAATACTTGGACATCTTTGCATGTTCACTGTATGGCCAAGAAAGCACGAAAACCTTCCCACAGAGTTGGGTGGTTGCGCTAGACCAATTGGCCAGAGAAGGAAAACCATGCAACTGGTCGGACATGTTCGCTCATACGCTGAAGGAGAAAAAAAAAAGTGCTCGACAAACCCCCAAAGGTACATAAGAAAAAATTTACATGTCAGCCTACATATTGCGCGATAGGAGTTCCCAGGCTTGAAGTGGGCATGGTCACTAGCGAAGACTGTTGTGAACACTTATTGTAAGATGTTGTCCAAATATAGCTTTAGAGGAGGTATCACACGGCTGTTCAATCATTTTGTCACCCTGGTTTACAAGATGATATTCGAACAGGATCCACCCTGCATGTCGAAGGCAACAACGGAGGCATTGATAGACATAGATTATTGGTATTCCTCACCGTCTGACACCTTCATATAGATGTACAACGCGGAGAAGTTTCTGCACATTCTACTGAAGTTTTCCATGGAAATACTCATCATGTAGGAAGTAGCATATCACATCTCGGCAGGATTTACAGCTAGGCTACACCTAAAGAAGAAGGCAACTTGGCCCACTCTTTTGTTGCGCATGGTTAGATGAGATCTGGAGTTTCAAGCATGCAGATGTCAAAGCAGAACAGATGAAGAAGTATCCCTTCAACCTCCAAAGCTACAAGCCGTATGACCCGCACTGTCTTGTGAAAGACCACTGCACGAGAGTACAATTCAACTAGATCCATGGGGCATGTCATTGGGTGGAGGAGGACCCATGGAGATATTTTACAACTCGTCCAAACTCAATGAACCAGTCTACTTCACTATGGAATGGTTAGTGAAGCAATGTGAAGTAGCATCCCGGAGAGCACCAGAAGTAGTAGCAGCAGTAGAGGTGAACATACCTGTGTGTGACAAGGGTAGGAGGAAGATTGTCGATCGCATGGAGGAAGAGAAAAGCTTCAAAGTCCGAGCAGATCCACTTGTGGAGAAATCAATTATGGACATAGAGGCAAAGAGGCAACAACACGACAAGCGAAATACGTAAAGGCAAAGAGAGAAATGGAGAATGGAGGAAACAATGAAGGAGTTTCATGAGTTGAAGCAAAAACTCCGAAAGGAACAGAAGCTGCACAAATAGGAGAGGGAAGCACAACAACAACAGTTACAATAGGGGGCATAACATGTGTCAAAAAATGAAACAACACCCATACAGGTAGTGGACTCATCATAATAGCTGGCATTAGGAAAACAGGGTGAACCATCGTAGGAGTAGGACATCGCTCAAGAGATAGAGCAAGAACTTGAACAGATGGATATGGATATGGAGCAATAGCAATTAGAGAAGGACATTGACCTCATGCCTTACCACTAAGAGGTTGACCCACTAGCTTCACCACATCTAGAAGATGAGCAAGTCGTAAGACTAAGGAGACATCGAGATCCTTGGAGATCAGCCGGAAAGAGAGATGCACAACATCTCATTCGACGAGTCTCAACTTAAAGTTGTAAAATCCTACAGAGTGTTAACTTCGAAATATCATACATCTCCTACACGTATGAGGAACGAGTGATCGTTTCTGATGTGCGCAAACATCTAGCAGCCTTGGTTGATGACACTAGCTCAAGTGTCTGCTTTCTGATAGCTGAAAATGAGTGAATGGCTAAGGAGCTATAGACAGCTAAGTAAAGAGAGTTGGTGACAAAGGCCGCCTGATTAGAATTGAAGAAGGAAATTCTAGATGAAATATTGTACCTTGACACATTTATATGGGCATTGTATTCCAAGTTTGGTATTGTGCATAAGGTAGTCACCCATTTCAACAGAAAGTAGCAACGATGTGCTGGAAGAGCATGAATCTTGTCGAATGTGCAATATTGTTGTTGATTACATGCAAATGTGGATGATGAGATACAAGGGATCCCCACTTCACTTGCCTAAGATGATGAAGCTAGAGTGGTCAAGGTGAAGGCAGACATCTAGAGTCAAATCTGAAACTATGAAGAGCTCCCACCATTCATTACTAGTTTATAGGCTTCCCATGCACGTGTATTCAAGAGTATGGATGTTGTGGTGCATGCACATGTGATCCCATCTATTAGGACTCTCACCTAGGTGAAGAAAAAGGAACAGGTATGACTAGAGCTTGACTCATACTTTGACGAGTTGATGCTCATAGCCACCAGCCCAGACTTTCCAATTAGTGCAGACACCATGCACAAGTATGTTGTTGGTCTGGCCACGTTGAAGATAATGATGCGCATGCTTTCAGACGAGTTGGATAGAGGAGCCCGAGAAGTGTACTTGGATTCTATGGAGGAAAGATTCATGTTCCAAAAGGATGTCACCTTGGCGTACACAAACACCATCACAAAATACTGATCTTGGCATAAGTTCACTACTGTTGATCATCACGAGGATGTTGAAGAGTTGGAATTCCCACAATTTTCCGAGTCATAGTGATGTCTTAAATGGCTTTCTCAAGCCATTTGTCTCACATAGGTACATGTGCATTGTAATTTAATGTCTTGTCAAGTGTAAGTTCAAGTGTCGATAGTTGGATGTAACAGTCATAAAGTAGATGAAGAGTCATGAGGGTAGATGAACTGTCACAAAGGGGAATGTCATGGGTCACCCCACCCTTTGCTATAAATAGTCCCTCATAACTCATTGTAAAGGCTTTTGGTCAGCCAAGCTTCCAATAGGACTATCTTAGAGAGAACTTGGACAATATTGTAATGAGCCTTGGCTTCTGCACTGCGCAAATCTAGTACATCTTTTTGGAGGAGCAGGCGATTGTGGTTGTAACATTCTGTTGTTAGTACTAGTGTTTAGACATGGATGTATTGTATGACTGGAACTTACACTTATTCATATAACAAGAGCCAACACATTTCATGCATATGTTGTATTGTATTTCATCTATCTATTTACTCTATATGGTATATGTATTTGTTTTCTTACACATGCATGTATAGCTATTTCTGTGTATGTGTATAAATATTTCTCAAATTATGTGTTGTTGGTTTAACCATCACTTTGGATTTCTAGCTAACTTTCCTTCCATGCTGTGATGCATCTTTGCTTGTGTGTTCCCTTCTTAACTCCATGCTATCATAGGTTTCCAAGGGGCACACTCACCTCAACCCCCAAGTGTTAGAACCTCTCATGCACCTTCCTTGGCTTACTGCATATGTCACACCCTTGCTACCAACAGAGTTATCTTACTTGCCTCTGTACGAAATCGCGGTCAAGGCATTACAGTACAAGCCACTACTAGGAATCCTACACCAAACCGTTTGAGGTCTAAATGGAAATTCTTACTAGGGAGAGTCCCTAACATGTTGGCCAGTCCAGCACCGCCAACATTTATAGTGCTAGAAGGAGGGCTAGATGACAAGCTCTGTCCTCTCATCCTATTTTGAACCTTTGCATATCTATCATGGAGTCTTGCACTCTTCTCCCTCCACGATGTTTTTCGCATGTTGAATCTGTTACCATCACAAGGGAGTTTTTCGATCTCTTGTCCACATAGACGTATGATGGTAAAGTCGAAGTGGCCTAGCCTGAGTTTCTACATGACTTTATTTCCTTACTTCACAAGGAAGAAGGATGTTCTAATGAATAGGCCAATTTGCTGCTTGCATACACACTTAGCAAATATCGACATCGATGGTTCTGCATCCTGCCGGTTGATAGCATGCACTCACTTGAGCACTTATGTGATCTCATTGAAGACACTTTCTATAATTTTGGTCCAAAACATCTTGACCAAAAAATGTTACTACAATGGAAGGCTCTAGATGAACCGCTTATGGATATTTTGCAGCGCTTCCGTGATTTGCAGTTTCAAGATCCAAAGAGCCAGATGAAATTTTTCCATCTTTGGGACTGGTTCGAGTACTATCTTAAGAAATTTGCTTATACCAAGAAGAAGTTTGAAATCAAGCCTCGCTCAGTATTCTTCAGTGATGGAGTTGCACAGTCACAGACATATATGGTCACTGTCACAAGTGACTTTCCGTTGTCCCCTCATCAAACAACTCCACCACTACAGAGTGATGCAGGAGACCATACTCACACATCTTTTCAGCTATCACATCTTCCCAACATCACTTCGCTCAATTTTTGCACAAATTTGGTTGTGAGTCCATCGACTTGTCATATGAATTTTGTTACACAACCTCCGTCTTCATACTCGGATAATCCTCCAGATGATACTGTCTTGTGTTCTTCCATTCTAGACTCTACACTTGTTGTCAACAAGGATCAAGCCATCAACGGAGTTGGTGTTGCACAACCAACATGCGCTATCATTCATAAAGAGTATGACTGGGAGCTTCAACATCAACACTCAGTGAAGGATGACTCCCTTCCATCCGAGGCCCCTTTGTTCTTTCCTAACATCTTTGGTGAACCTGCCATCCATGATTCCACATGTGTATATCCATGGATGCACCCATTGTTGATCACTTAAAGGACACAACGGATGTCAATCCATCATTTTGCAATGGAGAGGATGATTTATGAATTGAAAATCCACTTGATCTTTCATCTTCCTTTTCCAGAAACACAGAGGATGAATTTGTTCCCTTCTCATCTACCCCTCTATTTGCTTCATCAGATCATGAGGATACTAATGAAATCATTGATTTTTATGATCATGGTTATCATGATCCATTTACTTCCATATTCGATCACGATCATGATTCTATTTCAGTTGATGTTATGAAGCCACCAATTTATGATGATTTATCTGATGATGAAGTCAAAACCTATTAAACTATCGAGACACTTCAGCCCGAGATGATGGTTATGTCAGGCCCTCGTTGTGATGAGGTTGGTTTCACTTCTGATTAGGAAATTGTTCAATCACCCAAGGCTCCTCATCACTCATTTGTATGCATTGAAGATCAATATCACACATAGATCATGCTTCCTCTGCTCGAACTACACGATCCCATCACTCATGCATTGGATGAATCTTACATTGCAAGCACACATGCATGAAACAAGTTGTATTTGTTTCTTTCGTTTTCTTACATGTTGCAGTCAAGAGTATGCATATGCTTCAAAGATGCATGCAGTGTTGCACATCACCGTGATAAGTCCATAGACTACTTGTCATGTACTTACATTCACTTATGTCTCGTGGACACTTTTAAACATGGAGTGTGTTTGTCTTCATTGTTATATCTTTCTGTTTGCTGGTTCGCACAACCTGGTTGCTCGCGAACCAAGCCTTCACCAACATGGGTCAACTAATGCATCGGTGGCTACATTGGAAATATCGCTTCATGTGATCAGGCCCATGCACCATTAGCTTAGGAGTGGGAGTAGTTTTTTCTTTCAGTTTGTTTGCTTGCATACTTGTTTGATTACCTGCTTCGCTTGTTTATTTGATTGCTTGCCTTATTACTTTTATTTCGCATTTTCTTCTACCTCTGCTTTGCTTTGTTGTTTGTTTTCTTGTTTTTTTCGTAGGTTAGTTTCACATGAAACCATGTACGATTCTTGAAACAAGCTGGCTAAAGTACAAGAGGCCTTTTACTGTTATCACTACTTGGTTATCTGTCATCCTGCGTCTTTATGAATAACATGTTTCTTTTAGTCCATGATACGTTGATGGAAAATCGTACTATTCGAAGTGAACCTTGGTGAAAACACATTGCTTGCGCGCTAACTAGTGTCACCTACTCTAGTCGGTTGTTTTTGGGTTAACCCTTGTCAGGCCAGTCAAGAGAGTAAGGTGAGGGGGAAAACCTTAACAAGCACGTCAGGGGTATATAATAAAACAATTCTCTAGAGGAACAACCTCTTCTGCTCTCAATAAGTCAGGATCTTGCTTTCGCCTCTGAAATGAATAAGTGCTATCCACAGTTATGAGAAAATACGAAAAAAATAAAAAGTGAAAAATTTCAAAAGTGAAAAATGAATAAGGAGAAAGAAGAGAAAGGCTTCTTGCACAGAGAGTTGATGCGAGTAACTCTGCCAGAGTACTGACTAGGCTCGCTAGTAGCGGAGCGATGCTTGCATTCCTGTGTGACTCTACCAGGGTATTGTCTAGGCCTGTTGGCATCAGAGCAACACCACAGATGAAACTAAGACTTTGACGATTATATTGCTTGTGCACCAATATACCCCTCAACCCCAATTGAAACAACTACGTTTCCTTGTCTTGGAATGTGTGTCAATCTACCAAGATCTTGGTAGATGCTATATCTTACAATCAAGCTAGTGTGAAACCAAGATGAGCTTACAATTGAATAATACTTCTAGAGGTGTTAGACTTATTTTTCATGAGCAAGGTCCATTCATAGAACTGGAGTTCTATTAGTGTGTCGCCAAGTATTGTAGCGGCTACAACCACCCTCCAAAAGTTTGCCTTATCTTCATTCTAGAGCCTCCCTACCAACCTTTCACAACAACATGTCTTTCTTCGTTAAGTACACAAGTTTCAACAATTTTCTCGTAGAAAGACAACCTGTTTATCAAAGCTTGTTGCATTCACCTCACAGGTTGTTTCTCTGGACTTGGTCCAGCTACAGGTTGAGTATCTCCTTCAAGAAATTGTGCATTTTTGGAGGGAAACCAACCTTCCCTCCATAAATTCCACAATTATGTCTAGTAGCTTGCTGGGCTCCAGAAATTCACAAATTTTCCTGTCAAGATTCATCCAGAATATTGTGCAATTCCTCCCAGCAGGGCTGCTCAGATTAAGGATTGCACAATCCTCGGCAGCAATTAGCTGCTCTACTTAGAAATTGCATAAATCTCCTAGGCAACTAGTCCAACTCCTTTCTAGAAATGTGCATTTTTTCCCAACAGTTGAGTAGGCTCTTGCATGTGTAGTTGGGTTGGCTAGGTCCACCTGGGACCAATGAAACTTGACTTGCATGCATGGGTTGCATGGATTGTCTTCCCCTCAGGAAATGCATATCTTTTCCTAGTAACTATCTCCAAGCTTGCTTTATGCAATTTTGAGGGACAGTGATTGCTAGCCCAAAAAATTGTGCAATGTCGTTACTGAGCCTGCAACCATTGCCAATTGAAATTGCGCATTGTGCAATTCCAGGAGACAGGAGTCAGCCTAGATTACACATTGTGCAATTCTAGTAGCCAGTCATGCCTCCTAGACTGCCTTTTGTTAAATTTTGGTAGTCAGTCTCCTAGACTCCCAGAAGAAATTGTGCAATCCTTGCCAGTCAATCCACATGTATGTGTTATGTTGTTCCTGAATTTGCTTTGGTTTTCATTGACAGATTTCTTGCCATGCATGTCGCTTTGTCTCTAGCACTAGCAGGTGTTCATCTGTCTTTTAATAGTTCAAGATCAATGGCCTCCAAGAGATTAGGATCAAAGGACACTGACTAAAGTGCAACTGGAGCAGTAGTTTAGCGAGTGTCTGCAAATCTACTGATCTATGAAGATACCAAGCTAATTCTAGACAAGGGCATCAAGCTGAAATGGAAAGAGGTCAATGAGGCATTTGCAAGAACATTTGGGGAAGACCTTGAAGACTTCCAGGTTTTATGTGAACATCCACAAGTCCAAATTATATCAGATTGCATGCAGATAACCCACATTCCCATGTGCGGACATGATACACTGGATCGTCTCACACACTGATCCCAAGACAATGACCTTGAATAGTGTCAGCGGGAAAAAGATTGCAACCTTCAGGGCACATGATTATGAAGAGATGTATTAGATGTTAAAGCCCATGATTGTCATGGAGACTTCCTTCAACTTACCCAGTAGCAATCCCAACTCCATAGACAATCTGAAGAATTGGGTAAAGGAGCTGGCTAGATTCAAGATGACACCCAACTAGATCTACAAGACAAAGATACTACAAAAGGAATATCAATACTTGTTCATCTTTGCATGTCAACCATATAGCCAAGAAAGTAAGGAAACCTTCCCACAGAGGTGGGTGGTCACGCTGGACCAAGTGGCCAGAGAAGGAAAACCATGCAACTGGTCTAGCATGTTGGCTGATCAGCTGAAGGAACAGAAAACAAGGGCTTGACAACCGCCCAAAGGTATACAAGAAGAAATTTACATGTCTAGCTACATCTTGGATACAATCTGTGCCAAACAAGTGTTCACGAGCTTGAAGTGGGCATGGTCACCAGTGGAGACTGCTATGAACACTTATTGTAAGATGTTTTCTGAATGCAGCTTCAGAGGAGTTATCACATGACTGTCTGATCATTTTGTGACCCCGCTTTACAAGATGATATTCAAACAAGATCCACCCTGCATGTTGAAGGCACCAATGAAGGCACTGATAGACATAGTTGATTGGTATGCCTCACCATCTGGCACCTTCATATGGATGTACAATGGGGAGAAGTTTCCACGTGTTCTATCGAAGTTTTCCAAAGACATACTCGTCATGCAGGAAGTAGCATATCACCTCTCGACAGGATTGAAAACTAGGTCGCATTAGAAGAAGAAGGCAGCTTTGCCTGCTCTTCCACTGTGCATCAGGTTATACGAGATCTGGATTTTCAAGCATGCATATGTCAAAGTAGAATAGCTAAATAAGTATCCATTCGACCTACAAAGCTACAATTTCTATGACCCAAACTTTCTTGTGAAAGATCGCTGCACGAGAGTACAGTTCAACTGGATCCATGGGGCATGTCATTGGGTAGAGGAGGACCCATGGAGATATTGTTACAACTTCTCTAGACTCAATGAACTAGTTGGATTCACTGTGGAGGTTAGTGAAGAAACGCGAAGCAACATCCCAGAGAGCACCAAAAGTAGCAGTAGCAGTGGAGGTGAACATACGAGTGCACGACAAGGGCAAGAGGTAGATTGTCGATCACATGGAGGAAGAGAAAAACTTCAAGTTCTGAGAAGATCCCCTTGTGGAGAAATAAGCTATGGCCATAGAGGCAAAGATGCAACAATGTAATAAGAGAAATGTGCAAAGGTAGAGAGAGAAGCAGAGAATGGCGGAAACAAAGAAGGAGTTGCATGAGTTGAAGGAGAAAATCGAAAGTATTAGGAGTTGCACAAACATGAGACGCAAACACAACAAAAACAAGTATTGTAGGGGGCACAACATGTGTAGACAGATGAAACAACACCCATACAGGTAGTGACTCATCAGAACAACTAGTATTAGGCAAACAGGGTGAACCATCACAGGAGCAGGACTTCGCTCAAGAGATAGAGTGAGCACTTGAACAAATGGATGTGGATATGGAGTAGCAGGAGTTATATAAGGACATCGAACTCATGCCTCACCACCAATAGGTCGACTCACTAGCTTCACCACATCTAGAAGATGAGCAAGTCCCAAGCGACCAAGGAGACACTGAGATCCTTAGAGATTAGTCGCAAGGAGAGATGCACAACATCTCATTCAACATGTCTCAACATAGAGTTGTGAAATCTCACAGACTGTCAAATCCGGAAGATCATACATCTCCTACATAGTATGCGGAACATGTGATCATGTCTGACGTTGTCAAATATCCAGCAGTCTTGGCCAATTCCACTAGAGCATATGCCGAAGCCACTAGCTCAAGTGTCCGCTTTCTGATAGCTGAGAATGAGTGAATGGCTAAGGATGTACAGATGGCTAAGCAAGTGTTATAGGTCCAAATCTCACTCTTGAGGTTTGTGATGCTGCACTCATGGCCTAGGGTAACCCCTCCTTCTAGACCTGGTCCCAAATTTAAAAAACAATGTTTTATTCCCTATACGTGACATTGCCCTGAGCTAAACGCATGTATACGCGGGTCTGTGTATACCCAACCCACGTGTATGTTTAAAAACCCTTAAAAAAACAAATCTCCTTAATTTCAGGTAGAGATCACGGGTTTTACCTGTTTATTTCCTGTTAGTGCCCGTGGCCCAACTGTTCCCAACGAATTCCCAACTAAAAAACTACTTTGGGAGAAGTATAAAAAGGCTTCTATGGGAAGGCCAAAGGGAGGAGAGAAGAGAGAGAAAGATTACTATGTTGAGATTTCCCTGACCAGGTCTGAAGATCCTTGTGCCTCCTGCACTTCCCCCATTCTACAAGAAACCCTTGTTTCCTTGTGTGTGTTGATGATTTCATACTACTTGAGATATCATGGAGTAAGTCATGGAAGGAGTTTGTTAAAGGCTTGAGACTGGACGAATCCGGGAGACGGTTCTGCTTGGAGCCTGCAAAAGGATGAATCAGGTGAAATTATTCCTTTTCTGTACTTTATTTGTCTATAATAAAAGAAGCACATGTATTTTTTCCTGTTATAGATCTTATTCATGTTATGATATTCATATTATGATTCATATGTGAATGATTGTTTAATTGCATAACTAACTACCTTTCCTTATAATATGAAGATGGTTTCTTTATGATGTTTAGTCCATATACTGTTGTACTTTCTTGAATTGATTGTTTTGCAGGTCAAAGGAGCAAAAGGAACTCCAAGGAGGGTTTGGACCCTGGAAGGCTCTTCTCAAGTGTAGGACCTCAGGTATGCCCCCTATCATAGAGTTTGCTTATAGTAGCATTATGACTGTATGGAATCTGTGTTTCTTTGCATAGATAACCTCCAGTGTGCTACGGTATTCACCCAAGACCCTAGGAGAGTTTATCCCACAACAGAATTGGCGACTCTACTGGGGACAACACTATTGTTGTTCCTAGTTTGGGTGTATTCAAGCCAATCAGGGCTCAGCTGTCTATTTATCTTTTGTTACTGTGTAGTCAGTGCCTAAATTGTGAGCTTTGATTAGCTTTTTCCAGACTTTTTTTTTTTCTTGGAAGCTTTTGTATACACTTTTTTGTTTGTTTACAGAAGCATATATACGCACCTTTCCTTAAGTGAACATGCGTATACGCATGTTTCCTTAAGCCTTGTCGCATATACACACATCTGTGTGCAAACACAGTCACATATATGTTTAATTTTCAAGATTTTTAAAATTTGTTTGTTTTTGGAAGATAGTATGCTGGTCTGATTCAGTTTGGAACAATCACTGTTCTATCACAGTCTTTAGTTTTATAGCAACTGTCTTGTTTCAAATTCTCTCTGATTGTGAAAAGGTTGGTCTTGTTCGTTTTTCTTGCAAACGTCATTTATTTTTGCTTAAGCACACAAGGTTTCTCGCAAGGAATCATGGCTACTTTGTGTATTCAGGGCAGACAGATTGATTTCAATCTTTGTGTTGAGTTTTGTTTTAATGACTTTTTGGTTTGCATGTTTGAACTAGTTTTATGACCATCTCCTTTTCTTGCTTTCTGAAAGTCATTTGTTCACGCTTTCTTGAAAGTTGTCTTTTCAATCTTTTGGTTTCCATTTCCAAGCTCATCTCACTGCTTGTTGATTGTTAAGAGAATTTCAAAGCACCTTTTTTTTGTTGAGTTCCCACTTGTTTTGTGTCACAAACTCACAAAGTGCTTCATTGCCTATTTTTCAATCATCAAGTTTCAATCTTGTTAGAGCGTTTTCAAAAGTCGTTTTTGAGTTGCTTTTGAAGGAAACTTCTTGAAACTTTGTTTTTCTTTCTTGAACTTTGTTTTGATTGAGTTTTCCTTTTTGTTGAGTGAAAGTGCCTATTTGTCTATCTTCATCTTGCTTTTAGTGCTTAGACGAAATAAGCAACAAAAACTTATATTCCATCTAAACATTTAAGTGGAAAATCTAAAATCGATAAACAAGCAACTTTCATCTTTTGATTTAAGAGTAGTTTTGAATTTTGCAACGGCATGTACTTGTTGCATTAGGATTAGTTTGTGCATATTTCTAGGCATTTATAGTTTTGTTAGCTTTTGTGAGTGTGAAGTTTGAAGAAAACAAAAGAAAAGTTGTAGCTTTATTTGAAGTTCCTCTGAACCCTATAGAAATTTCTTTTCATCAAAAAACGAAAACAAGTACATTTTCATGTAGTTTGGTTTTTATTAATTTCTTTTGCATCAAAACACCACTAGTTTCACTTCCGTTTATCCCTTGACTTAAATAATAGCCCATTAAAATCAAGTGCTAATTTAAAATATACTAGAACTTTATATTTGTCGAGTTAGATACATCAACAAGTTTTAGGATATTTTAGCCCTTGGATTAGGTGAGTGGAGAGTTAACTCTCCAAGGCCATTTTAAACTGTCAAACATAGGAGTCTGAATAGTGAGTGAAAATCCAATAGCGTTAGGAAGACCAGGAAAGCTCTGGATCTAGGAGTTAAGCACGAGGGTCTGTAAAGATAGTGAAGAGAGATACCCCCTCTCCTACTTGTCCGAACTTACCTCACGACTATTCCACCTGGCTTTTGATACGAGTTGGTAACCTTAGTTGCTACTCCTAGGGATCTACATAGGTGGCTGCGGAGGGGAATCCCATGGCACCTGAGTTCGACGTTGTATCACTCTCAATGGTACTACTGGAGGGCACCCTTGCGAAGCTTGGGGGCTTGCACCAGCGCAGGCTATTGTTAGGAGGTCAACATAACTTCCTCTGTTACCTTCGCTGATAGGACTGGGCCGTCATTATCCTAGAATATCTTTGGAAGGCCCCTTACTTCAATTTCTCATATTTTAGTGTCCAGTCCTAATCACCCGGAGTGGAAATAATTGGAAGTTGTTTGACTGGCTGATATCTTTAGGGACTTTATAGTGTGTGCTCTATGCTCCTAGTTGGCCTAGCTTTCATTTTTTGAGGCTTTAGTTAGATCTTAACAAAAAATTCAAAGTGGCTGACCGATCGCCTAGACGGTCTCGAAGAGTTCGTGGTCTTTCACCACCAAGTTTAGAGCCTTCACCTAGAAGGCACAGAGGTAATACTGCCGGTGGGTTTCATCCCGTGGCAGCTGACGCATCGGGGATTGATCCTCCCCTCGGGGGCATCAGTGTTCAAGATAGACCTGGTACTTCCACAGGACAAGAGAGAAATACTCCAGTACTTTCTCGAGTTCTCTTTTGGATGCAAGATAACGTAGAGGTAGAAGAACTCTCAGAGTCGTTAGCGGCTCCGAATTCTCCCCTACCTCCTAGTCATCCGGAAGTATTTCAATATGTTGGGTCTCCAACGCATTGATCGTCATGTCCATGTCACATTACGCACTTACCATCGATGACCACTACTGGAAGCGTGGCTTCTACTACAAGTGCTACGACTGTGCAGACTCCAATCACTGTATAAGGGGGAGGAACTATTTCCATCCCCTCTGCTTCTTTATTCGGGTCTTTTTCTAGCACATCTTTAGTTGGGACTACCTCCATTCCTTCTACGAGTGGAAACTCCCAAACGAATTCTTTTAGTTCTAGATTTTTCCCATTTGGCACCCATTCACAGGGTATTCCATCAATTCCGTTTAGTGCCGCCACATCCATGATGGGTGGCAGATTCATTCTAGGGTTTTCCTTTTGGAAGTGGTCATATACCACATTCCAACCCAACAATTGGATCTATGTCTTTCTCTTCTTTAGGACAAGGTAGCAATCCTTTTCAAGGTTAGGCTAACCCTACGGTTAGTAGTATGGGAACTGGGAATTCGTTTCTTGGCCAA
>APFE031537437.1:2057-47381 GCA_000404065.3 Pinus taeda | reverse complement strand
CACCATTTTCCAGTGTCCTGTCTCGGCTTCGCGGCGCTGTTCTTTGCTTGCAGCTTCGGCTGGTTGTCTTGGGCTGTCCCGCCTTGGCTTTGTCCTTTGTTTTGTGGTTTAGGGGCACCTTTCCCCTGCTTTGGATTCGCAGATCCAAAATCTCGCTTCTTTTGTTTCAACTTCTGTTTGACCTTGACGGCATACCGGTATGCCGCGCCGAGCGAGGGGATGTTTAGGAATTGTATCTCTTCCTAGATGTACTTGTGCAGGCACCCGGTATTTGAGTATCAAATGCTGCTCCGAATCCTTGATCCCCACCTTTGTGCGAAGGGCATGGAAAAGATTGGTGAACTCCGGCACGTCTTGGTCCCTTCCCTGCCGCAGCGTGGTCCACTTTATGTATTCATCCTCATAGCTCCCGACAGGGTAGTACTGCTCCTTGATGGCATTCCGGAACGAGTCCCGGGTGGGTGCGGCTGAAAATAGTGAGCCGGTACTTTCATCCTTCTGCTCGTAGTAGGTTTCCCACCAGTCCTTGACGTGGGGGGCTACTTTGAGAAGAGAAAAAACAATCTTTTCCCGACTCGAAAATGAATAGAAAAATAACTCTCTAGCAGATTTAACCACTTATCTACAACATCTGCGTCTATCTGACCCTCGAATATGGGGATTTGAAAATTAACTTGTACCTTAAAGGGCGTGGCATTTCCAGAGTAGCTACTAGAAGCTGATGCGTCGCTTCTGGGTAGCCGCTGAAGGATCTGGGCAAAGCTGTCCATCATTGCACTCCATTGTCACTCGAGGGCTTCTTTGAGCAAGATGTTGATAGGATCTCCTACCCCCTCATCTTTCTTCTCATCCGCCATGGGAGGTCGTCGAGATTTGCGACGTTGGTCTTGCAAAGGTTCGACCAGTACAAGCCCTAACTCCTTATATCCTGACCTCGTTGGGGACATGCAAAGAATAACAGAGAAAAAACAGACCACTCTGATACCACTGATCCGGATTTAAACAAGAACGCAACAAAATACAGAGATAACCATATACACAAAGATGCAGCGGAAACAATGCTTCATTTCATTAATGGAAAATACCGAAATATGTTTGCAACCAGAAATGGAAATAAACCAGCTAGGGCGATGGTAGTTTATCTCTGAGAAGAGATGTGGTGACTACATGCCTTTGAACTATGTTACAATGAGGCTCGGAGGCCTATTTGTTGTTGAGAAACAATGAAAAAACCCTTCACATCCCAAAACCTAACCCTAGAAGATGAAACGCCAAATTGTGGGCCCCGTTTGGGTAAATTGGTACATCAATTTCCTGGGGTCGTAACTTTGGCATATGATCTCAGTTTGATGCGTACGATAGCTCGTTACAAAGATCTATCCAAGAACTACCACTTTGGTAAGAGCAAGATCGGTCCATGGACCCATGTTGCCCCCAGATTTCCCAAAAAAAGTCGTTTAGGGCCTCAAAACGGCTCCGGAAGTTCAGGACCCGACAAACTGCTAAAAATAGTAAGTTGTGCTACAATTAAGAAAACTGAAAGTGCTGAGAGAAACAATGATGGGGGTCTAGATGGACTTGGCAGGTGGCCACCAATATCCACCTGGACCACTTGATATGCGGACATGCTGTATTTTCTCTTAGCATGGGTATGCCCGCCTCAGACAGTGTTTCTTTCTGATCTCTTTTTGTGGCTTGGCAAGTTGAATTCTGCTGCAGTCCTTCTCAGTTTTTGACAGATTTCCTTTCCATGAACTTGCTTTATACATTTCGGCCATCATGTACCCCTTCTGACCTCATATATTAGGGGGCATCTGTTATAGCTCCAAACCTCACTCTTGAGGTTTGTGATGCACTCATGGCCTAGGGCAACCCATCTTTCCAAACCTAGTCCCAAATTTAAAAAACAGTGTTTTATTCCCTATACGTGACATTGCCCTGAGCTAAACGCGTGTATACGCGGGTCTGTGTATACCCAACCCATGTGTATGTTTAAAAACACTTAAAAAAAATAAATCTCCTTAATTTCAGGTGGAGATCATGGGTTTTACTTGTTAGTGCCCGTGGCCCAACTGTTCCCAACGAATTCCCAAATAAAAAACTACTTTGGGAGAAGTATAAAAAGGCTTCTATGGCAAAGCCAAAGGGAGGAGAGAAGAGAGAGAAGGATTACTATGCTAAGATTTCCCTGACCAGGTCTGAAGATCCTTGTGCCTCCTGCACTTCCCCTATTCTACAAGAAACCCTTGTTTCCTTGTTTGTGTTGATGATTTCATACTACTTGAGAGATCATGGAGTAAGTCATGGAAGGAGTTTGTTAAAGGCTTGAGACTGGACAAATCCGGGAGATGGTTCTGCTTGGAGCCTGCGAAAGGACGAATCAGGTGAAATTATTCCTTTTATGTATTTTATTTGTCTATAATAAAAGAAGCACATGTCTTTGTTCCTGATATAGATCTTCTTCATGTTATGATATTCATATTATGATTCATATGTGAACGGTTGCTTAATTGCATAACTAACTACCTTTCCTTATAATATGAAGATGGTTTCTTTATGATGTTTAGTCCATATACAGTTGTACTTTCTTGAATTGATTGTTTTGCAGGTCAAAGGAGAAAAAGGAACTCCAAGGAGGGTTTGGACCCTGGAAGGCTCTTCTCAAATGTAGGACCTCAGGTACGCCCCCTATCATAGAGTTTGCTTATAGTAGCATTATGACTGTATGGAATGTGTGTTTCTTTATATAGATAACATCTAGTTTGCTAGGGTATTCACCCAAGACCCTAGGGGAGTTTATCCCACAACAACAAGGAAGAGAGTTGGTGATAGAGTCTGCTCAAGTAGGACTGAAGAAGGAAATACCAGATGAAGTATTGTCCCTTGACATAGTTATGTGGGGGTTGTATTCCAAGTTTGGTACCATGCATAAGCCAGTGATCCATCTCAACGGACGGTAGCAGCGATGCGCTAGAAGAGCACATATCTTGTCAAAATTTCATGCTTCTGTTGATTACATGAAAACGTGGATGATGAGATATAAGGGATCCCCGCTTCACTTGCCTAAGATGATGAAGCCTAGATTAGTCGAGCTGAAGGCACACATCCGGAGTCAGATATAGAACTATGAAGAGCTCCCATCGTTCATCACTAGTCTATAGGCTTCCCATGCATGTGTATTTAAGAGTATGGATGTTGTGTTGTGCACACATGTGATCCCATCTATTGGGACTCTCACCCAAGCAAAGACAAAGGCACAGATCTGACTAGAGCTTGACTCGTACATTGACGAGTTGATGCCCATAACCACCAACCCAGACTTACTAATTAGTGCAGACGCCATGCACAAGTATGTTGCTAGTTCGGTCGTGTTGAAGACAATGATGCACATGCTTTCAAATGAGTTGGATAGAGGAGCCTGATAAGTGTACCCAAATGCTATGGAGGAAAGAGTCAGGTTCCAAAAGGATGTCACCTTGGAGTACATAGACACCATCATGGACTATCGATCTTGGCTTCATTTTGTATTGTTGATCATCGTGAGGATGTTGAACATTTGGACTTCCCACAGTTGTTCGAGTCATAGTGATGTCTTTCATGGCTTGCCCAAGCCATTTTGTCTCACATGGGTACATGTGCATTGTAATGTAATGTCTTGTCAAGTGTAAGTTTAAGTGTTGATAGTGTACCTGAATGCTATGGAGGAAAGAGTCAAGTTCCAAAAGGATGTCACCTTGGAGTACACAAACACCATCACAGACTACAGATCTTGGCATCATTTCACTATTGTTGATCATCGTGAGGATGTTGAACAGTTGGACTTCCCACAGTTTTACAAGTCATGGTGATGTCTTTCATGGCTTGCTCAAGCCATTTTGTCTCACATGGGTACATGTGCATTATAATGTAATGTCTTGTCAAGTGTAAGTTTAAGTGTCGATAGTTGGATGTAACAATGATAGAGTAGATGAAGAGTCATGAGGGTAGATGAACTGTCACCAAGGGGAATGTCGAGGGTCACCCCACCCTTTGCTATAAATAGTCCATCATAACTCATTGTAAAGGCTTTTGGTCAGCCAAGCTTTTGATAGGATTATCTTAGAGAGATTTTGGACAGTATTGTAATGAGACTTGGCTTCCCCACTACGCAGAGCTAGTACATCTCTTTGGAGGAGCAGGCAGTTGTGGTTGTAGCGTTCCACTGTCGGAACTAGTGGTTAGACATGGATGTATTGTATGACTAGAACTTACACTCCTTAATAGAAGAAGAGCCAATGATATATGTATTCTTTTTCTTACGCATGCATGTATAGCTATTTCTGTGTATGTATGAATATTTATTAAATGTGATGTTGGTTTAACCATCAATTTGGATTACTAGCTAACTTTCCTTCCATGTTGTGATGCATCTTTGCTCATGTGTTCCCTTCTTAACTCTGTGCTATCACAGGTTTCCAAGGGGTACACTCACCTCAACTCCCATGTGCTAGAACCTCTCATGCACCTTCCTTGGATTACTGCATATGTCACATCCTTGCCATCAACAGTGTTATCTTACTTGCCTCTATGTGAAATGGAGATCAAGGTATTACTGTACAACCCACTACTGGGACTCCTACACCAAACGGTCTGAGGTCTAATTGGGACTTCTTACCGGGGAGATCCCCTGACATGTTGGTGGGTCTAGCATCATCAAAATTGGCACTAGAAGGAGGGCCAGATGACAAGCTAATTCCTCTCATCCTGTTTTGAACCTTTGCAAATATATCATGGAGTCTTGCACTCTTCTCCCTCCACAATGTTTTTTTCATTCCAAATATGTTATCATCATGAGGGACCTTTTCATTCTCTTGTCCACATACACCTATGATGGTGAAGTCAAAGTGGCCTGGCCTGAGTTCCTACATGACTTTATTTCCTTGCTTCATGAGGAAGAAGGATGTTCTGACGAATAGGCTAGTTTGTTGCTTGCATACACACTTAGCGAATCTTAACATTGATGGTTGTGCAACTTGTTGGTTGATAGCGTGCGCTCACTTAAGCAGTTATTTGATCTCATTGAAGACACTTTATATCATTTTCATCCAGAACATCTTGACAAAAAATAGTTACAGCAATGGAAGGGTCCACATGAACCACCTATGGATTTTTGGCAGCACTTCCGTGATTTGCAGTTTCAAGCTCCAAAGAGCTAGATGAAATTTTTCTATCTTTGGACTGATTCGAGTACTGTCTTAAGAAATATGTTCATCCCAAGAAGAAGTTTGAAATCAAGCCTCACTCAATATTCTTCAGTGATGGAGATGTGCAATCACAGATGGATATGGTCACTTTCACAATTGATTGTCCACCATCCCCTAATCAAACAAATCCACCACTGTAGAGTGATGTGAGAGACCATGCTCACACATCTGTTTAACTTTCACATTCTCCCAGCATCACTTCGTTCAATTTTCATGCAGATTTGGTTGTGAGTCCATCAAGTTCTCATATGCATTTTGTTCCAAAACCTCCGTCTTCATACTCGGCTAATCCTCTGGGTGATATTGTCTTGTGTTCTTCCATTCTGGACTCTACACTTATTGTGAACAAGGATCAAGCCATTGACAGAATTGGTATTGCACAACCAACATGCGCTTTCATTCATGAAGAGTATGACTAGGAGCTTGATCATCAACAATCAGCGAAGGATGACTCCCTTCCATCTGAGCCCCCTCCATTCTTTCTTGACATCTTTGGTGAACCTGTCATCCATGATTCCGCATGTGTATCTTCATCCACGGATGCACCCATTGTTGATCACTTGCAGGACACACTGGATGTCAATCTGTCATTTTGCAACAGAGAGGATGAGTTATGCATTGAAAATCCACTTGATCTTTCATCTACCTTTTCTGGAAACGCAAAGGATGAATTTGTTCGCATCTCATCAACCCATCTGTTTGATTCATTAGATCATGAGGATTTTTGAAGATTCTTCAGCGAGTTTCTCTATGTGATTTTTGTCGAAGAATCTTCACAAATTTGATATGGATCACGGAAGTCTCAATTCAATAAGATCATGAGGATGCTGATGAAATCATTTATTTTTCTGATTGTTGCTGTCATGACCCATTTACTTCCATATTTGATCATGGTCATGATTCTATTCATTTGATTTTTCGAAGCTACTGATTTATGATGATTTGTTTGACGATGAAGTCGAAACCTCCTAGACTATTGAGGCACTTCAGCTCGAGCTGATGGTTATGTCAGGCCCTTGTTGTCATGAGGCTGGTTTCACTTCTGGTTAGGAAATTGTTCAATCACATGAGGCTCCTTATCGCTCATATGTATGCATTGAAAATCAATTTGACACAGAGATCATGCTTCCTCCACTCGAACTTCACGATCCCATCACTCATGCATTAGAGGAATCTTACATTGCAAGCACATGTGCATGACACAAGTTGTCTTTGCTTCTTTTGTTTTCTTGCATGTCATAGCCAAGAGTATGTGTATGCTTCAAAGTTGCACATAGTGTCGCACAACACTGTGATAAGTCCACAGACTACTTATCATGTACTTACATTCACTTATGTCCTGTGGACACTTTTAAACATGAAGTGTGTTTGTCTTCATTGTTATATCTTTCTTGTTTGCTAGTTCGCACAACCGATTTGCTTGCGGACCAAGCCTTCACCAATATGGGTCAACCAATTCGCCAGTGGCTGCATAGGAAATATCGCTTCACATGATCAGGCCCATGCACCATTAGCTTAGGAGTAGGAGTAGTTTTTGCTTTCAGTTTGTTTTCTTGCATGCTTGTTTAATTAATTTCTTCTCTTGTTTATTTTCTTTCTTGTTTTCTTATTTTTCTTTCGCATTTGCTTTTACTTCTTCTTTTCTTTGTTGTTTGTTTGCTTGTTTTGTTTGCAAGTAAGTTTTGCATGAAACCATGTACGCCTCTTGGAATAAGTTGGGTAAAGTACAAGAGGCATTGTACTTCTATCACTACTTGTTTATCTGTCATCCTACCTATGTATGAAGGACTTGTTACTTTTAGTCCATGATACGTCGATGGAAAATACATACTATTCTAAGTGAACCTTGGTGAAAACACAATGCTTGTGCGCTAACTAGTGTCACCTACTCTAGTCAGTTGTTTTTGGGTTAACCCTTGTCAACCCAGTCAAGTAGAGTAAGGTGAAGGGGAAAACCTTAACAAGCACATCAGAGGTATATAATAAAATAATTCTATGAAGGAACAACCTCTTCTGCTCTTAATAAGATGAGATCCCTCTTCCACCTCTAAAATGAATAAGTGTTATGCACAATTATGAGAAAACAAGAAAAAAATAAAAAGTTAAAAATGAAAAATGAATAAAGCAAAAGAAGAGAAAGGATTCCTACACAGAGAGGTGATGAAGGTAACTACGCTAGGGTACTGACCAAGCTCGCTGGCAGTGGAGTGATGCTTGTGTTCTTGCGTGACTCCACCAGGGTACTGTCTAGGCCTACTGGCAGTGGAGCAACACTAGAGTTGAAACTAAGACTCTGACGATTATACTGCTTGTGCACCAATATACCTGTCAACCCCAATCGAAACAATTGTGTTGTGTTGGCTTGGAATGTGTGTTAATCAACCAAGAACTTGAGAGATGCTACATCTTAAAATCAGGCTAGTGTGAAACCAAGATGAACTTACAACTGAACAATACTTCTGGAGGTGTTAGACTTGTTTTTCATGAACAAGGTCCATTCAGAGAACTAGAGTTCTACCAGTGTGTCACCAAGTGTTGTAGCGGCTACAACTACCCTCCAAAATTTTGACTTAGCTTCGTTATGGAGCCTCCCTACCAACCTTTCACAAAAACATGTCTTGCTTTGTCAAGTACACAAGTTTCAGTGATTTTCTTGTCGAAAGACAACCTGTCTACCATAGCTTGTTGCATTCCCCTTACAGGATGTTTCTCTAGACTTGGTTTAGCTGCAGGCTGAGAAACTCCCTCAAGAAAGTGAGCAATTCTGGAGGGAAATCAACCTTCCCTCCAAAAATTGCAATTCTGTCTGGCAGCCTGTTGGGCTCCAGAATTGCGCAAATCTGCTAGTCAAGCTTCATCCAGAAAGTTATGAAATTCCTCCCAACAGGGCTACTCAGCCAGGAATCACACAATCCTAGGCAGGAGTTGGCTGCTCTGCCTAGAAATTGCGCAAATCTCCTAGGAAACCAGATGAGCTCCCTTCTAGAAATGTGCATGCTCAGCACAATATACTCCATCGGCATCAAAACCTTTATCCCATAGACCAACTTGAACGGATTTTGTCCCGTCAACTTTTTACATGTTGTCCTATATGCCCATAGAACTATTGGCTTGCATACATCCCAATCATTCCTTTTCGCATTGCAAACCTTCACTAGCACGTTCTCCAAGATCTTTTTTAATGCTTCAACAATACTGTTAGCTTGAGGATTATAGGGCGTACTCTTTTGATGATAAAACTAGAATTCTTCAAGCATCACGACAATTGTTTCATTTAAGAAATGCATACCCCTATCGCTCATAAATATGTTAGGACATCCAAAACAAGTCAAGAAAATTTCGAAAAGGAACTTTGCAGCTGTAGCAGCACTACAATCTTTGACCGGTTGTGCATCCGCCCATCTCGTTAAGTGCTCAGTCGAAGTAATAATGTACCACGCGTCTGTCTTCTTCCTTGGTGGTTGTATCAGACACCCAAAATCACCTGCCCATTTTTCAAACACCTACAATGAAATATGTGGATTTAAGGGAAGTTCTTCCCTCCATGATGGCTTCCTTGTCATCTGACAATCACTGCATGCCCTGCAATATGCCTTAGAATCCTTATGCACTATCGACCATCACAATCCTATGCACAGAATCTTCTGCGTGGTTGACCTTCTTGCATAGCATCCTCCTACCAATCCTCCATGTGCTTCAGTGAGAATGTGAGATTGTTAAAACTCTAGCACATACTAGCACAATATTTTGTCAGTGCCCATCTTATACAAATTTCCAACTATTATAGAAAAATCAACTCCACAGATCGCTAATTCCTTTTTCTATTGTGTCGAATATCCTTTTGGGGTTGTGCTTGTAGTTAAAAACTGGATTATTTTAGCAAAATGATAATCTGTGACACAAACAAAAAAGAGTTGCGCATTCAACAACCCTTCTTCCAAACTAGTTGGTTCTTCACATGTCTCAATTCTAGATAGATGATTTGATCCCACATTCAATCATCCAGGCTTCACAATCACCTCAAAATCATATTCTTGGAAAAGAAATAACCACCTACAAATCTTCTCCCCCAACATAGGCTTGTTGACCAGGTACTTGAGAGCAGAGTGATCTGTGTTCATTTTGAAATGTGCACCCAACAGGTATTGTCGAAATTTTTGCAATGCTTACACCATTACCAACCCTTCACACTCTGTAGTTGAGTAGTTCTTCTCGAACTTTGATAATTTCCCAGCTTGCGAAGGCTATAGGATGATAAATTTTTCCTTTGCCTGGTTGGGTCAATACCACAGCTAGCATAATACAGGAGGCATCCACATGAACATGAAATTATTTCTTCCAATCTGGGAACACTAAAATGGGAGAAATCACCATCTTTTCATTTAACACATCCATACTGTGCTGATAGTCCTCGTCTAAGTAGAAAGTCACGTCCTTATTCAGTAATTTCTCCATCGACGCAATTATCTATGCATAGGCTTTGATAAAATTTCTATAGTAGTTGGTGTGTCCCAGAGTTGCACACAAATACTTTACATTCTTTGGAACATATAAATTGACAATAACAACTATCTTCACAAGGTCTACCATTAATCCTTGTTTACACACCAAATTGCCTAGCAGGATTTCATAAGACACACAAAAGATACATTTCTTCAAGTTCAGGGAAATCTAGTATTTGCGACAAGTATCCAACATAAGGCACAAACTGACAACGTGGCACATTACTAATCCAAACATAGTCCAGTCATCAAAATACAATTCTAAGAATTTATGGATAAAATCCTTAAAAATGGAAATTACAAACCTTGAGAAGGTCGCAAGCACATTCTTTAGTCTGAATGGCATCACTGTGTTTTGGAATCATCCCCATTCCATCGTGAAGGTAGTCTTTCTGCGATCCCTTGGCGCAATATTAATCTGATGGTACCCTAAGAACCCATCAGTGAACGAATAGGATTCTTGCCCTCCAACATTATCCAAAACTTGATCTGTAAATGGCGTTGGAAATGGGTCATGAACGGATGCATCATTAAGCTTTCTCAGATCTACACATATCTTGATTTCATCTTGTTGATTCTTTTCCTGAACAACCATAGGTCTTACCCAGTTAGACTCTTCCACTGGCTCAATGATTCCAGCGTCCAAAATTTTGTCTAGATATTTATGCACCTTCTCCTTATACTTGGGATTTAGACGGTAGGGTCTCTATTTCATAGGCCTCACATCGGGCTTTAGAGTGATCTTCATTACACCTAGATCCCCTACTATTTCCTTCAAGTCCGAGAACTTGGTAGGAAATAAGTCCTAATATTTGCGCAATATCTCCGTAGCTTTATCGACTATATCTTCATCCCACTAATCACCTATCTTTGCAAACTTAAGCTGGGCATCAGATCCAATGCTTATTTTCCTGGTCTTCAAAGGTTCTTTTATATCAGAGTTTGTTGCTTTGGGGCCTTCAACCTCGCGCTATCCCTCGGTCTCTGGAATGTTGGTATTCCGTGGATCCTCTTCTGCTTCTGCAATCACGTTGTAGCATTCCAACACATGGTGTAGATGTGTGTTCTAGTTCGGTTGAACCCATTTTGCTGGCTTCTCAGCCATCCTCAAGATTGCATCCTTGATTTCCTGGAGCGCTTCATCAATACACTCAAATGCACTCTCAAAGCTGAAAGTTAAAAAGAAACTTTCCCTCAGGATACCATTTGGTCATCCCATGACCTAGCTCTGTTTCCAAGTACTAGTTCATCAGAATAGTATCTAGGGTGTGACAAAAGATATGTACCCATTCCGGTTGAGGTTTCTCCCCCCAAGCTTTAGTCCATCATGCCAAATGCTCATGAGGATCATCGTTGCGTGAATATTTCTCTGTCAGGCGAGTATTTGGGTACTTGAACCTCTTGCATCATTCACTTGTACTCTTTGCAGTAAGAAAATCTATCCTTATGCGTACCCCACCAATGGGTAGGCATAGCGCACAATGCTGGATCAAGAGCCTAAAATCGATGCTTTTCTGGTACCTCCCTTTCAAACTTATTTATAAACAAACTAACATCATCTAATCCGTCATAATGAGGAATATTTCTTATTTCCATGGATATGTACCGAAGTGACTTTGTCATCATATTGCATCTCAATGTTGAAACTTCATGCAACCTATTCTACCAATGCTCGAGTTATTCATTGGAGTCTGAGGTACAAGAACTATCTTTATCCCATGTAATTCTCCCATATGCATTGGGATTAATCCAATCTTCATCATGCGCAGTAATCTTGTATATCTGATGCAAATCATCATACTCTCCATAGTCGCAGACTGGTGTAGTGTAGCGCGCTCCCTCAGCAGGATCTAGTGGTACGATGACTCACAATGCCTTCCTCTAAAATTTCATCCTTCACTTCTTTAAGTTAATTATGGCATCCATTTCAAAGGCCCAATTAATTCCCAATAGTACACGATAAGGATTGCTATCATCTACGATTTCAATTAATTCAAATTCAGTCAGAGTGCTTGCTCCCTCAATGTCTACTATTACCCCCCACAAGCGCCCCATAGGAATGATCATATATTGTTTCACCATGGGTAGTTGTATAGGAGACCATTGTAGGGTAGGTCTACCCATCCTTTCCCATGTTTGCTTAGGCAATACATTCACATCAGATTTGAGATCCAAGATGACTTGATCCATTTCATACTCTCCAATCTATGCGGTCAACTTCATCTCACGTCCTAGCCACCTCTTATGTTTACTCAACTTCCTCACAACATGTTTTTCAGGAGGAGTCTTGATTTTACCCTTGAATTTTCACTTAGCTCTTGGAGCCCTTCCACTGCCTTCCTATCCCGCAAAAAATTCATACATGTTTTCAGAAAAGTGCTTAATAGTGAGGGGTGTACGTCTTGTGCTTTATTGTTTTCAGCTGGTTTCACTTGACTTCCTGACATAGAAGCCTTAGAAAAGTTCTTCTTGTCCTCCATAAAAGTTTCCTTATCCTTGTTGAGATCAAATATGACCTCCTTTTCGGTAGCCTTGCATACCCATCCTTTGATTTCTGGCTACCTCCCTTTATCTTCTCTTGTGGCAATACCACTTTGTGTTACTAGATTGATGTTATGGTCCTCTTCGCGAGGTCCTTCCCTCATCTTCTGTATTTTTTGCGTGGGCTATTGCGTCTTTTTCTCCTGCATCTTTGCTATCAACACCGGGAAATGTTCTACCACATGATCAAACTGTTTGTAGCACTGATAGGATCGATTTGTTGGGTTCTGATAGTCATGCACAAAGTGATATGATTCTCTATAATTATAGAAAATAATTTGTCCATGACCTCTGCCAACCCTTTCGCCTCTTCCTCTTCCACAGTCCTGGAATCCTCTGTGCACCGCACTTGTGCCCTAATCCTAAGGCTGAATTTTTTCCTACATTTGATACATCAGGGTTTGTTTGATCCTTAATTTGTAGCTTCGGTAGTTTCACTCATCATGCTCAGCTGATTTACAAAAGGTATAAAACAACTGTTTTAGAGTTTGTATAAATTTTTGCAAGAGGTGACAATGGTCAATTGCATGCTTCCCCACTATTTGGCAGATAATGCACCATAAGGGTACTTTTGCGCTTGGTCCCACAATGTTCTCAGGCTTTAAAGGAACAAGACCTCTTCTAATCAGGAAATTTTGATAAGCAGGGCAGTGATCCTTATCATGTCCCTTGTCTTTACATTTTATGCACCAGACTTCTGCATGCACCTCAAACAAAGCTTCCTTTCTTATTTTCAAGCTTTGTAACTCTATGTGCAGGATTTCCAAATGCGACTGAATCTATTGTACTCCAACATTCATGTCTTGCATTGGTGAGGCTTCCAAACTCATCGCGATCTCCACAGCCTCTACTTGTGTTCTTATCTTCTACTGTGATAATGGAAATCTTATATGAGGGAATAGTGAAGCGATATACTAGTCTATGTGTTGATCATATTTGATCTTCATATTAGGTTGTAGGATTAGGTACTTTAGCCTCTGATTGAAGTCCCATGCAGACTGATTCACCCGCTCTTGTAATTTGTTAAACTCTGTTACAGACTGCACCTCAGACTTAGCCTTTTTAAACTCATTATTCATTGGTTGTTCAGTCTCTCCCATTGTTGCACCGGGTTGATAAGTACAGAACTTGATATACCACGTCACTGTCCTATCCTGCTGTGCAGTGACTAACAGTGATTTCTTCATATTATCGTCTGTAATCTGTTGTGTTGTACATACAACATCCATGACAAACTAGAACTGTTCGGGGTCTTCGCTTCCCACCCCTTTGAAGATCAGTATCTTCATTGTGTTCATCATGTTGAATCATTAATGCAGAGGTGGAGGTGAAGGTGGAGTTGTAGGTGTATGTGGTAAAGGTGGAGGTGGCAGTGGGGTGGATGGACGGGGTATCCCCGGGATACCCTAGTTTAATATCTACAGTGCGCTTCGTGGTTCTCTCAGAATATTTCCTTTCTCGTCGCTATCAGAAGATCCTATCATCAGACATAGGAGCCTTCCCCTTTCACCTAAGTACAAGAAACAAACATTTCTTTCCTTAGCACCTTGCCCTTACAATGATTCTTCTCAAAAAAGTACTTCTTTAGACTTGCTATGACTCATCTATATATAGCATTTTGCTTATAATACCATGGTTCGTGACCATGGGTGGGTCTAAAAAACCTCATATAACCTACCCACCTAAGGGACTAAAGTCCCTTTGACTCATACTTGCTTCATGCTCCACTTCCACATTTCGCGGAGAATTTACACTTTATAAAAAAATATATTAATTTATACTCAAAATTTGACCCCAAGGACCCTTAGGAGAAACTTTGTGGAGACAACCTCATCTTTACATCCTCATGATTAACTTCTTCAAGGTCCACGAAATCATTGACTTTATCTACATGCTGTTTGGTAGTAGTTTCACGAGTGCCATCATACTGATAGAGTATTTGACCATAATTATGAGGCAAGTCATGTAACTGAGCAGGTAAAACCAAAGGGGCATACCTTGCTACCATAACTACTATTTGAGTAGCTGATGAGCTAGCTATGGTGGAAATTGGTGTAGATGAAAGGGAAGGAAAAAAACTAGCTTGTTGAGTGGTGACTATGGTGGATGATGCAGGAACAATGGACAATATAGAAGTTGCACTGAAAAATAAACTTGGAGGAACTATAAAAGAATTAATAACATATGTAGGGACAACAAATGAAGTAGGAGATGCGGTTGGTGAATGAACCATTTTTTGAAGAATAATTGATCTCAACAGTCTGTTGTAATTTAGTGACTAGATGTTTATGTATTTTGAACTGTTGCAATATATTTCTACCAAGCTCGGTCTTTGGCAGTGGGATGTAAGGAAGGAAAGTGGATTCATCCATAATAGCTCTAGAAATACAAGACTCAGACCTAATCCTAGACAGAGGGTGTTTAAAATATAAATGGAATTTATCAACTGTACTAGAAATTTCAGGCAAAGAGAAGGACCTTTCAATGGGGATATTACTCCCTTGTCTCTTGTCGGATGCTCTTTTTTTCCTAAGAAGCCTTCTAAGACTGTTTACAATCTTGGGAGGATTTGGGTAAGGGTTTTGCCTAGTATGTCTCCTAGAAGGTACATTTTCTGACGCAATTTCACATACAAATAATCCAAACAAAGTACAAGGTGATTTTCAGCCTATGGATACCTAACAACCTATAACCCATAGGGCTAGCATATGGCTCTCAAAACAATACATCTTCCCAGGGAAACTTTGACTCTCGGTCCTGGGCAACAACGCCACTACGTTATAACCCTATAATTGGACCTCTAGAACGAGAAATGTTTATAGGGGTAACCAAAAACCTCTTTGGGCAAGAAACTGGTCCTTTCTAACTTTAGGGGCCTCCCTCACTAGAAAAAGTCTCAAGGTAAATAACACTTAAGCTCGGGGACTGCAAAGACTAGGTCTATAGAGGTAACTTGGTTGAAAAAGGTGGTTGGAAAAAATGAGAGGGAGGGCCACTGTATGGAATAATAATTTAGATCCCAAGACAAAAGTATCACTGCATACATGGAAACCTATTATAATAGAGGCAAGGTAGGCAAGATTCCAAGCTATAACATCTGAAATAGTATAGTGAGTAGATTTGAAGAAATAAAAGGATACATAGCTATATTTAATCACATGCATAGATAATTAAACAAGTTCTAAATTTTGTGACATAAATTTTGATCAAATATCAGGAAGAAGGTGGGAATTGAGCACTTAACTCATAGTGTATTCCATTATAATTTCAAAAGATAAACAGTCCTTTAGGACATCAAATAAGATGAATTCTAAAAAATTGTTTTAGCAACATCATAAGAATGAAAGAGAAATAAATATATGAATAGCATAACACATGAAAAAATGACACAAAGCTCAAAATGAATACCACATGAATCTATGGCTAATAAGGCAAACACAACAGTGATAACTTTATCAAACAAAATGAACACATGTACACTAGTCTTCTCCAAAATCCAAACCTTTTGTTCATATTCTGTTCGGCATAAATACGATTTGACATACTAAAAAAATATACTAGTTTCAATGTATCATCTATCAACTGAGTGGATCGAAACTAACATAAATAGAAACATCGAGCTTTAAAACTAATACTAAATTAAAAACTAGAATTAAAATTGCAACAACAACTCTAAATAAAATAGTTTTATCTTATCCACTTCTTCGACCTCTATCTATGCCTTTTATCCACATCACTAATGATCCAAAATAGAAATGTCGAAACCTTGACAAAAAGAAAAGAAACAATTGAAAAATGTGTTACACAACACTTACCTAGTGGGCTCCCTCTTGGCGTGGATACAGGTTGTCACTAACAAAATGAGCTAAGGGGGATGATGATAATGTTGTTGAGTTGGAGTGGGGCTCTCCATATGTATTTTCCCATGTGTGTATCCTTCAAAATATGCCTAGTCATCACTTGCATAGTAGTGCATAGAAAAAATTCAATTCTCTGAGGTTGGGTTGTCCTTCCCTCTTCAAAATAGGACTAAGACCAAAAACTGATCACTTAAGACTTATGTATCCCAAAAAATTCCAAAATTACAAAACTTATCCATCATTCTTCCTAAAACTTCAAAATAAGCTCTACTATGCAAGGTGGAATCTTCAGTAACTGACAAATATTATGATTCAAACACCTTACCTCATTCACCTTTTGCTGAATGAATGTATATTGTATGAGGAATTAACATATTTGTAGGAGGTTTTAATTTCTCCAGCTGGATGTAACTGTGGCTCTCACTTTGTCCTTGGCTATGTGGGCACACTTCCAAATGTTTGTTTGTATTTTTTCAACTTCCTCCTATGCTTTGACAACGTTTTCTTCATTAGTCTCAACCTCTTCCTTAAAATCAAATTTATCATGTAATAATTTTTTAAATTCCTATGGAGGGGTAGAGTCCATTTAATGGACTGTTTGGCTCCATCAACTACATCCAAGGCTTCTGCAATTTGAGTATCAACTTCTTTGATGGTCTCATTAATGACCTTCTTATATTTTTCATCTTCTTTGCTATTTGGTCATCTTTCCTTTGGAAAATTTCATTTTCTTCAAACAACCTTTGATATTCATTCCACTTACCAAACATTGGTTTCTCTGCTTCTTGAAAGGTTTCTTCCATTTGTTCTTTCCACCCAGCTATAGCCCTTGCTACTCTAGTCATAGGTTTCCTTGTCTTCATTTTAGGTTCTTCCATGTCTTCAACATCTATCACCTGCTTTCCTTTCTCTTGTGCAATAGTTTTAGAAGACCCTTTAGATGCATCACCCTCTACTTGTTGAGCTGCCTGTGATGCTATATGTCTGAGTTCCCTATTCTGCCTCTACAAGTAGGAAATTTTGATGTGTGCCTTGAAAAGATTATCTTGTAATTTGGCAATCTCACTATCTTTATCTTCCTCCATTTGGACATTTTTTACTTGACATGTGTCTCTCTCTAGCTTTTCCTCTGGAATAGTAATATTTTGTTGAGGATTTCGTTCCTCAATGATTTGCTTGGTCCTCAACCTTGTTCTTGGTCTGAATACAAATTATGTTTCCTCTATTGCTGAAACCTTTTCTTACCCCTTGGTTATCTTTTTGTCATGGACCACTTCTTTTATTTCTTATTTCATTAATGCCTCAGTTTTAGGTTCCTCTTCTTCTTCATGAGTCTCCGTTGGGGAGATGTCTACATGAGGTAGCAGACCCACAGTGGACAAGAAGCTCTCCCATGATATATTCCTCTTCTTCACCTCATGCAACACTAATAACTTAATCAATAAAATCTAGAAAAGGCTAGGCATATGCTTATCTCTCTTTGCTTGCATGCTCTCAACTATTTTACCCAAACTTTTAAATAAATCAAATGGAAAATTAAAACTCTTCTTGGTATTAAAATGCATGAGAAATCTAATATGATACTGGTATACCCTACTAAACCTACGCTTAGAGGTAAAATACCTTTGGATCACTTTGAGTAGCAGACTATAATGGTTTAATAGGTAAGTTCTTGGAAAATTAGTATCATATATATATATATTTAAACTAAGGGCTAAAAAACTCCTTGAAATATGTTGCATCTACTCCTATCCCTTACACTAGCTTTCACCTTGACTCTATCCCCCTTGAAATTTAAAGAAAATATGCTTTAAATTTGTACATGGTGGCCATAAGACTTTATATTCTCACATAAATAAATGAAAATAGGGTGCTCAAAGGCTACTATAATAGTCGAATCAGAATTTATAAGGTCTAGGTTTCTGGCCTCAATGCGCACTACCTCCCTTCCTTTGTTTTTATTCTTGCTAGCAGTGGTATCCATGTGTAATTTAAAAACTACAGGACATGATTTATTTAGACTCATGGCACATTGGGTAGATGGTGGTATGAAAACACTATACCTATGCAAACAACGCAATGTGAATAGGTAATTTGATTCTCTCACAAATGCCAAAAAGACTTTGCCTCTCAGTCTTGGTTAAAACACGATGTGCATAGTATGAAGAGAGATTAATGAGGTAGGTGTAAGTGTAAAGGACTTAACAATAATTTTTACCCAACCCACTCAAACTTTGACACCACTTGCATGAACCCTAGGCCTGTGGTTCGATCCCTTAGCTCGAATTGAAACGAAAAGAGGGTGTTATGCAACAATTGGGTAACAACGTGTTTAATCAAAAACTAATTGACTCAGGCTAATATTTCAAAACAAATTTTGATTAAGGATGATATATCCTACTTCAAACTCTGAAGAGAACCCGTTTATGATTGTTTGTTTGCTGTGCAAGGTGTTAGAGAACGTTGTGCAACAATTATGCAACATTGTGCAATTTCTAGATTTCTGAGTAGCGTTTGTGCAGCGGTCTCCTAAAGTGAGAATCAATTCTCTTTTAACACTGTGCTTGTTGGGTTTGACCTCTAAATTCATGTACTATTGTTGCATTTTTATAATGGGTGCAATTTTCATGAGTGAACAATGAGACAAGGGTCGTATGGAAAATTTGAACTGCGCCTTTGTATTTTGTCCTTTAGTATACTCATTAATTCGATCACCATTGTCATTTGATTGATTCTAGTTTTCCTTTTGATTAACTCGTCATGAATGTAGGGGTTATGGAAATGATAATGTTTAGGAGTATGATACATGGACGAGAATGATTAGGCATGAGGTAATGTAATGATAGTAGGAATAATTGGAGGGATGTAGACAATGATGTTTAGAAGGCGGGTTTAGAATGGGGGGGGGGGGGTGGGGGGATATGTGTATATGTATATTGGGATATGAAACATATATGTAGGGGGTGTATGTATGAAGGGAAATAGGGAAATATGATATATGATGGGAAATTATGGAGTAAATAAAATAGGAATAGAAGTATAATCATAACTGGTGAAGTGATTTAATGAACCAGACGCCATAACCAATAGAACCTTAGGCTGAAACAAACTCATTTTGAATGGTTTTGATCGATGAAGACTGACACATAACCTCTTTTAACCCTGATTGACTTTATAGACATTTGACTTCATGACTTCCATTGAATGAGACTCTTTCACAATTTCAATGATGTCGAACAGTGACTTTGAGACTATGACAACAACAATAGTCATAGGCTAAAATTCTACTCGAAAACTGAAAATGAATGAATAAGGAAAATACATTTGACCTCAAAAACCCTAGAAACCTAACAAGGTGAAGATGGAAAATAGGGACTTATCAATAGAAGTGTGTACTGCTATGTTATGAGAGTGTTGTATATAGTCCATATTTTCATCCCAAGTCTTTGAATGATTTTGATTGCAACCGATCAAAAGTCCCACCAAAGTCTTGTTGACTAATTATGTTTTCCCATTTGTCTGTGGATGGAATGTTACAAACCCATTTGACTTCATGTCCATCTTTTCCCACATTGTACTCCAAAATGTACTAAGAATTGTGGTGTCATTGTCTCAAATTATGCTCCTTGATATCCCAAAGTGCACCCAAATGTGTTCAAGAACAAGTTTCGTGCTTCTTTTCCTCTAATGGTCTTTTGTAGGTAATAAAAATGAAAATCTTGTTGAACATGCCAACTACCATAAATAGGTAAGCATGACCCTTCTTGCATATTGGAAAACCTAACAATGTTACCAACTTATTGAGAACCTTATCAAGTTCTTGATTTTTTGGAGGTCATATCAAATCATTATTTTCATGTTGGTTTTGAAAAATGGTGGTGAAAAATCACCCTTCTTTTATTCGAGGGTTAAAATGCCAACATTTTTAAACCATGGAATTAAAAACCAAATACCATGATTGTGAAAAAACATGAACAACCATGCTGAAATACAAAAATGGTGATGAAATATCACCCCTTTTTTAATAGTAAAAATTCAAACACTTTTTAATCATGGATTTAAATACCAAATATCATGACTACAAAAGACATGAAAAATTAATTTGAAATGAAAAAGTGGTGATACAACATCACCATTTTTTAAGGTTAAATTCAAACAATTTTCAATCATGACATTAAAAACCAAATACCAGAATTACTATGGTTATCCGAGTAGTATGGTGCCATCAAAGAAACTATAATTGATTTAATGAATCATCCACAATTTCATAGTTTGAATTAGTTCATACTTATACATGCATGGCTTAATGTTTGAGACAAGCAAGAAAAATGTTAAAACTCAACAATTCAAAAAAAAAAATTTATATGAATCTAAAAGTGTTGTTACATATGTTATTTTTTATTTTTTAATACTTTATATTAAAAATTTGAGGAAAAAAATGTAAATACTTTTTTGAAGGGGAAAAAATCAATTTAAAAAATAAAATAAAAAGGTTACCTTTTTATTTTTGAAAAATATTTAAATATGTTTTTTTTAAGAGAATAAGCAATAATTTTTTTAAGGAGAAAAAAACATAAAAACACAAAATAAAAGCAAAAGAATCAAAAAAGTTCCTCCAAATAAAAAATTAATAAAAGAAATAACAATATAATAATATATACATAATATATATTATAATTATATATATATATATATTTGCTATCAAAACCGTAATTTCTATTATTTAAAATAAAAAGTAAACTTTGTAGACACACATTATGTGTATCCTGAAAGAGACACATAAAAGTCAAAATTACATGAGCGAGCAAAAAATATGTACATCATGGCAATAAAATCAACATGCCAGGTATTTGTTGAAAAACATAATTAAAATAAGTGTTAAGGATGTTAATTTGTGTTATTTTTTTATCTTTTTTCACTTTCCTTTGTTGCACCTTTTTCCATCCTTCAGGATCTGGATGAACTAGAACTAAAGAAAGTTCTTTGTCCCCATCTGGATGAGCAAACTCTTTGTCTAAATCTGATGATTCTAAAATATGAGCTCATTTAGTGCCTACTTGACCTGCCGAAAGCTACTAGTTTCCTACATTCAAATCCAACTAGGGAAGAGAGACCAAAATTTCTTGATCTCTAGCCTCCCCTTCCATCTTATCCTCAGTTTGTTCAAGCTGATCCTCTTTTTTTTCCTCCTCCTCATCTTCCACATGTGGAGAGTCATTAAACTGCCATTCTTTTGGTTTGTTTGACTGCTTCTTTTTATTTTTTGGTATTTTCTTCGCCTAAGGGCAAGTGTTCTAAAGATGACCTATTGGAAAGCACACACAACATCTAAAACTTGTGTTCTCATAATATAGAAATTGAGTCCATTGAAAATCATTATGTTTCAAGGTGTGATTCGGTAATCCTTTGCTAAGGTCCATTACCACACAAATCCTAGCAATTGTGAAAATTCCTTTTTTTGTTCTCTCCATGTCCGTTTTTTTTTTAATTTTCCAAGTTTATTCCCATTGTCTTCAAGAACTTGACAGTGCCATAAGGGAAGAGAAAGGTTTTGAAGTGTTACCCATATTGGCATGGATGTGACCACCATGGATGTTGAATCAAAACTAGGAAACCATGGAGTAATTGATAACTTGACATTGCACCAGAACCATGGTCCTTCATTTAGGACGAAATCCAATTCTTTTCATGTGTCAAATTGGAAAATGAAAAAACATTTGGAATAGATGTAAATATCATAGTTTTTTGTTCACAAAGTGAATACCCACTAATAGAGTGCTTCATGTTCTAGCTAGAAGCCATTTAAATTGCAAATGATGGATTTTGACTCTAGGGATACTTGTGGGTTGTTTATCTCCAAAGATGAGGTTTGCTCCATAATATATGGACCAAAGGGAAAATTTTGGTTTTGATCTATGTAGGTAAAAAATTTCTCTTTTGCTACATTAGACTCTCATTGGACAATGTCCTTAAAGGATATTGTGGGGCTATTTGAGTTCCTAACACTACTTGCCCATCCATGCAGTGTGGAATTAAAGATTACTAATGAATTTTTTACTATACCTTGATCCCTTAAAAGATGGGGATCTATCAAAAAATTCCCTAGAAATTAAAGGCACTATATATTTATGGGCAATCCTCATTTGCCTTGAATCAGAATCTTAAGAGATGTGATAGTTAATGTTTCACACACCCAAAAAACCATTGTCTTTCCATTGATGTTTTTTATGAATATTTCAAAATTATTTGAGTCACTCTCTAGTCCTATTTGAAAATTCTCAGGTGTATGCCTCACTAAAGGAGGATTAATCAATAGATATAGGGTCTATAATGAGACACCATATGGAGTTGTAGAGGAGTGAAGGATCAGTTGTATGCAATTTTGGAACCCTCGAGGCACAAGGGCCAAAGGGAAATAAGATATATTTTGAAAATAAACTTGTAGTGAAAGAAAAAAGGGCCCTAACAAAGAAAAAAGGGAGAACCTTGAAATTGTGACTATCACACCTTAGCCATTAAGAAGTGCCATACATATATGTCATTAGATAAAGGCCCGAGGGTAATTTGGGAAACATATTTAGAAACTAAATTGTCCCAGGAATATTGGTCGATTGAGAAAGCATAACTCACACCACTATAAGGCTCTTTTGGTGTTTCTATGAGAGCCTTCAATCGTTTCAAATGAAGGGCCTAAACAATTGAGCCAAAACCAACCAAACGGTTAGACAAGACCATATATTTTACTAAAGATTGGGTACCAAGAGCTGTAGAGTCAAGAACATCTAGTGTGGCTGCGACCAAAATGACATCAAAATGCAGAGAAACCCTAGCACTGTGCACCATCCTACCCTAAATAAAAATTAAAATAATTTTTTAAAAATCATTAATAATATATTTAAAAAAATTATAAAAAAATTATTATATAAAAAAATATAAAATATAAATAATAATAAAATAAAAATAAATAAAAAATTAAAACAAAAATTATAAATTAAAAGAATTAAATATAATTTAACTTAAAATTTATTGATTGATTGATTGATTTATTATTATTATTATTATTTTTAAATTGTATTAAAAAAATTTGTATCTTAATGTGTTGGGAGAGGGGGGTAATGCCAGTCATTATCCCTCCATCCATAGGGAAGGCTACATATGGGTGGATGTATGATGCCCTTCATTAGCCCTATGGGCAGAGGAGCTTATATCTAGGATTGTCCCCTCCCCCAACACACTCAATGATATGAACCCCCATTGTTTCCCATATCATATATGTTTTAGCTACACTCGAATGTGAATCCATGTAGTTGGATGAACCATATATTGCTTAACCGAGCCTATGGGCAGAGCACTGATACCCATCATTGACCCCATGGGTGGAAGGGGGTGATACATGACATCACCCCCTCCCCTAGCACACTTAATGATACGAACCCAAGTTTTAGCCATTTTAGAACACAAATTCATTGCTCATAAACATCCAATGCTAGAAGGTACAACACATCGTCCATGTAGACATGAGAATATGTTTTGACCACATTGAACATAATCTATTAATGTGTTTTCTCATAAAAAATATTAATGATGACAACTATATGATACTTCTCCAAAGATTTCTCATAAATAGTGATGGGCCTCCAAATTAAGAATAAATTAAGGCTCATGTAACATTTCCTAGGCACATAAAGGCTATATTAAATCTCTCCTTCTACAATTAATAATGTATTTTTAATTTTAATATCTGATGAGGAAGGTTTAGAGGCAATTGCATATTATGTGTCTAATATTATTTACTTTTACAGAATATTGAAAGAATATGGAGTAAATTTTGAATGAGATAATATAGGGACTTTCTCCCTGCTACATGATGGATCAAGATTGGATTATAAATGAAAAATATATTATGATATTATTGCACAAATTATTGAGCTCAAGTGAGTGAGAAAATTTATCAATGTGCTCCATGTCATTTAATGCATTTTCCTAGTGTTGAGAACTAGATCCATTATTTGAGGTATTTTCGAGGGGAAAGCTTCCTACTTTAAAGAGGAGTTCTTCCTCAGCATTTTTTATAACTACCAATTCGAATAGGCCTCTAGGGGCATGTATTTAGTGGTCTTCTTGTGGAGAAAACTTGTTATTTAGCAACTCCACTTTGATTTCTAGCACCGATGTACTTAGATTGATTCAAATAGGGAAGTTTGGTGCCATTTTTTGCTTCTAAAGATTGGTTTCCTTATTAGGACTCTGAGTACCCTTGGACCTGGTCATCTTAGGAGCCTCATATCCCTCTTTTACAATTTATTTTTGTCCTCTGAATGTCTTTGTCACTTGCATCTCTTATTTCTGCATCTACTATTCATGCCTCTTTTGTTGTAGGTTATATTGGTGAAATGATTGAAGTGATTTTTTTAAAGGTTATCTACATATTCTCAAGCATTCTTCATCCTTATAAAAACTTTGAAAATTCATATTAATCATTGAGCTACTTGGATTGGTCTACTAGTTCAAAAATCTAGAATTTTTGGAAATCCCTTGTGTAAAAGTAGTAGTATTTTTATGCTATTTTTTAGAACGTGTTAGTGAGATTTGTTTGAGTTCATTCAAATTGTATTGGGTCAAAAACACATTCAAGTTAATAAAAAATACTACCCAATATCATTTTCACTTGATTAGGTTAGGAATTTAGTAGGTTAACTAGCTCACTAGTTCTTGAATTTCCAGTTTTTAGAGTAGTAATTTTCTGCTATTGTTTAGCACATGTTAATAGGGGTATTTTAGAGTGATTCCAGTTGGAATAGAGTCCTAATAAATCCTAATTAATAATAAAAAATACCCATCCCATTTTCATTTGATTTTCTTGGTCATTCGATAAGTTATCGCGCTCCTGTAGCACCTCCTATAGAACTCTTTTAGAATGTGTAAACTTAACCAGAACTGCTCCAAAAGCTTGGTTTTTGTCTCTTAGGCTTGAATAATGACTGATAGGCTCCAAAACATAATTTGGTAAGACAGAAAACCTCTTAAGCTTTGCCTCTACTCCATTGCAATTCACCTTTGTAGTTATGGTTAGTGGGAAGATTCATGACTTGAAGATCATAATGATGATTTTCATGATTGCTTTATGAAGCCCCTTATGAACTTTGTTGACAAAATCTATCTTTAATGTAGTGATTGAAAAGTGATTTCATTTTTTCAGAGATATTAAGCTATGGTTTCCATTTCCAACGTTTCTCTTTCTATTGCATAGACTAGGCTTCCTTTTGATGTACCATTCACACTTTGCAAATAGGTTAATGTTTACATTACTGCAAATAGGATTAACATTCACATTCATGTAAAGTAGAATAGCCTTTCCTTTTTGCAAAAGTAAATATGGTTTCCTCTCTACAAAAGTAATTAGGTTTCCTTTATATTTCTACAATTAGTTTAGACTTGGATTTCATGGCATTCACTTCATTGCATCAGATCAACGAAAGAAGGACCCATTCCATGTTGCACATATAGTGTTGACACCTCTTAATTTTGTATGAAACTTGGGTTGATAATTTAAGTTGGTAGCCTTAGCAGTCAAAAAATTCTTGTTGCGATACTGTGGCTCATCACTTTTTGGTGTTGTTGTTAGGGAGGTGTCAAAGTATGCATTGTTTTCTTCCCTAGTTGATTAATTTCTTTTACTTTCTGCAAAAACACACAAAAAATGCATTAGGTATATTTCATTTCAAAAACAGGAAATTGCATTGCATTAGTGTTTTCGTTCAAAAAAATCATTAAAAAAAATCTTCAATACCAGACCCCTCATTTGATCTCGTGGTGCAGTAAGTACCACATCATCATCCACTTTTGTAGGTAGAAGAAGAAGAGGTGGTAAACAAGGTAGAAGAAATGGATGGAGATGATGACAATGAAGAAGATCCTCTTGGATTTCCCATTCAAGATACTGATATCAATGTTCATATGAAAAACAACCCTCCATCTTTATTTCTTAACTTCCATGGTTTGATGTTAGAGGATTCAGAAACCCTTCTCTATGAATTTGAAATCCTTTGTAGACCTTATGGTTGCTTTCTAAGCAATCAAAAGTTGAGATTTTTCTGGCAACATTGAATGATAGAGCTCTTAAATGGTTCATGAGTTTAGTAACTAATTCAATAATACCATGGGATTATATACAAAACATATTTTTAGAAAAATATAAATATCATGATCTTAAACAAGAAATATTTAGAATGAATAAAAAATAAGATGAGCACCTTGAGGTTCTAATAGACATATTTATGTATAATTTTAAGAGGGAAAAATTATATAATTTAGGATTTGACACAATAAACACCCTCTTAGAAAAATTATGGATGAGTGGATTGATATTCTTGATCTCATGAGTAGAGGTGTTGTACCAATTATCATTTGAATAAGTTTGTGAAACATGCAAGCACATCTCAAGAAGAAGGACAAGGGTAAGTAAATTAGCATAAAGATCGTTAAGTCAAGATGAACTTGGAAATTTGCTTACTAACTTAAAAAAAAATAAAAAATTGTTGGCAATATAAGTGAAAAGGTAGAAATGTTAAGAATGCAAGATGAGAAAAAAGAGGATATTGATATTTTTGTTATCCATGTAGAATCAAATGCTACAAGATATTTCCCATCATTACCGAGGTTGAAGGAAGCTTACCAAGAGGACAATGGAGTGAGTCAATCACCAAAGTAGTTATGCTATGTAGCTCAAAGAATATCATGGAAGCCTAATCAACCTGATATGATGCAAGAACCCAATTCACAATTTTAAGGTTATGCACATCCATCTAAAAGTGATTGGAACATACCCTTTTCTTTGTAACCTTAGCCATCTCAGTCCCAAAATGAATCTTGGAAACAAGGTTGACAAAAGCCTTATGGGAGAAATTCACAATATCCTTAATATTTTCCTCAATATCCTCCATACCCATCTCCATGCTATCCCTACCATCCACCTCCACCACAACCCCAACCACATCCATCTCAAAGATCCACTCCCACTCAACTACCTATACCACTATTTCCAAACCCAAACAATGAACTAAATCAACCAACTTACAATGCTAAGGTACAACACTTCCAAAAAACTCCTCTTGATCTGAATGGAATTCACCTTAGATCAGGAAGTGTATTGCAAAAAAGAGATTTCCTTGATTCCATTAAAGGACAACATTTAGAAAAATAAGTCAAATGAGGAGACCAAATAATCATGGGCTGCACTTAATGGAAAGAATACACCAGAATTAGATATTGAGGTAGCTCCATCATGTTCATCATTAGATCCTCGATATGTTCAAGAGAATAATCATAAAAAAGAAGAATATCTGAATTTCATGGAAGAGAAAGACATATAGGATGATCTAAATTAGCAAGTGGACTAGGGGCATCAAAACTATATTGAAATATGATTCATGACAATCATTAAGTTGCAACAACACACACTTCTTCAACAATGCTTGATCTCATCTCAGTCAAAGCTATTGGTCTCTCATATTCATGTACATGTCAAAGCATATCTTTCAAGCCTACACATGATTTTATCTATCATCTTGATGTGCTCATGGCTCCATTAGAAGTATTCCTATACTTGATATATATATATATATATATATATATATATATATATATATATATATATATATATATATATATATATATAGATATTTCAAGTAGGGTAGGATAGAGCAATAAAAGAAAAAAGGAAAAGTAGGAAAGTAAAATAAAAGAAGAAAAAAACTAAATCTTAGGTGAAAACCTCCTTTGAGGTGCCTAGGCAGACCTACTAGTTGAAAACCTCATTGAGGTAGCTAGTAGGTCTAAAACAAAAAATGAAAAAAAATGAAAAGAAAAAATTTCTTCACTCCATGTATCTCTCTCTAATGAGTACAGGTGATCTCCAACCTTTGCAAGCAACAAAAGAAAGTTAGCATCGAAAGAAAAAGTTGGTAAAAATTATAGTCAAAGGAAGTCAAACATAGGCTTTATCCTCCTTTGCCCAGATGCTCCAATAGGACCAAGGCCATAGAAATCCATAACCCTCATCCATTTAAAACATCCACCCATAATTCCCAAGCCTTTCCCATTCATTTTCCTCATTGTCCTAAAATGCTACATGAATACACAGGGTAGAAAATCATTTTTAACATATCTCAAAAACCATGCATCCATTGGCCAAGATAGTTCATGGGGAGATGCATATGGATGATGGTAACATTCTTAAGGAATTTAAGCAAATTCCAGTGTACACTTTTTAAGAAATTAACCTCCATCACCTACAACCATTTTTTATTTTTCTCGTGATTTATGCATTCATTGGCCAAATATTTTATGGGGAGATTCATAAGGATGACAAAAACATGCTCACAAAATTTCAGTTCAATCTAATCTACGGTTTGAGATATATGGATAAAATAATTATGCTACATGAGTGTTCCATAATTGCTATAGGAGTGACGCGAATTGCTACAAGCGCATGACTGAAATGGAAAAATGGTTCATATCTTATGTTTTTCATCTAGGAATAAGAGGCGGGGTCCACCATAGCCTCATAATTCATTTTCCACACCACTTTACCTCTTATCGACTCTCATTTTCATCTTTTTCCATGAAAAGAACCCATTTTCACTTCTTATTTCATCCCTTCCACCACAAAAGAGGCCTCTAATCCTTGTCAATAGATTACTCATGAATTATCATTATTTTTAAAGGTATCAGCTGAAGGAAAAAATGATCCTAGGAGGGTCTATGTGAGTGCTACAGGAAGACACATAGTCTTATAGAAGTATGCACGTCCCCTATTAGACCACAACTAGAGCATCATATTTAGAATTCAGTCACCATGAGCACTTGAGGATTGAAAGTTTGAACCTTCAGTAGCCACACAACCCCATATTAGTTGTTATAGGATTCTTGATCACCTAGAAAGAAGCAACAATTGGCTCCAAAATCACTTGCGCAAAATACAAAGGCCCTGTATCATCAAGTTTAAGTCAACAGAGAACATAAATTGTTTATATTATTCTCAAGAAATTGCATAATGAAATGGATATAAAGTAATTACCTCACATAAGACACTAAAAAACAACCTCACTCATTTCTCGATCATCCATGCAACCATCAAATGATGATCACTAGTAGCTTCAGAACCACCAAAGATAGCTTCAACAGTTATATCTACAGCCTCAATATCACCTGCAAAAACACATAAAGGTTAAGGTTGAGGTTTTAAATCCTCTAAACCTTTTCTATGAACTTATTTTAGTTTGAAAAACATTGCAAGTGTATGTAGGAAAATGTTTTTTATAGCCAAAATTAGTAGCAGAGCATACTTTACTTTATCTCGTAGTTAGCTTCACTTTTCCACCAAGACACCTGCACATGTGGGAGAGGAATAAGAAAAAAGTGAAGAGGAATTGAGAAAGTGGGTTGTAATCATTTAGTCATGATGGAGGACAAGGAGTGCGAATGGGTAAGTGAAGGACAACTTTGTTAACAAAAAACATTCTGAGTTTATTTTGCATGCAATGAAAAAAATAAGAAAAAAATTAAAAATATATATAACAAATAATTGAAAAACAGGAAAAAAAAAAATTGGACTGACCACCTTGGCATGCAAATATTATTTTCTATATGATTTAGGTTGTATGCTACATGAAGGAACAAAACTCCTACAGAAAAAACATAGTTGCTATAGGAAGGAGCACCATTGCTACCAGAAGAACATATTTGCCATAGGAAGGTAGTAGATTTCTACAAGAGTGAAAATTTCACCCATATGGGTGCCCACCACTAGAGAAGTCACATATAAGAGTTTCAAGTCACAAGTTACCCTCCTACATGAGAAAACAGAGGAGATACACATAGAAACATGGCTACTACAAGAGGAAAAAGAATTGCAACAGGAGCAAAAAGGACTGCTACAGGAGCAACATGGAATGCTATAGGAAGGGGCAACCACATTAAAAGGGAAATAAAAACACCTCCAAGAACTCCAAGATACTGATCCACAACCTAACCTTGGATCCTACTACAAATTTGTTGAGGTTTGGATAATTATACCCACCAAATTTGCAACGCCACTCCTCTTTGATCTAGAAAGGGAAAGAGGAAGAACTCACATATGGGTACAAATTACAAAATACAAGAAGGTGGAGGATGTGGGCATCATTATAGAAAAAGTGCAACAAATGGGTAATGAATTGTCCGACTTGGGGCTAAAAGAATTATTCACGAAGGAGAAGCTCCAGAGGCTTAGAGAGAAACTATAGGAAAATGAGGCACAACTTGCCACCATGGCAAGTTTCTCCATGAAGGCCATCCAATGCATGAAACCATCCAAAACATATTCCATTGAGCTAAGGAAGGGAATTGCATGAAAATACATTTTATGCATAAGAGAAGAACAACATGGAAAGAAGTTGGATAGGTTGCGTAGAGGATGTTCAACAGTTGTCAGTAGGGGAGTATGATGGGCCTCCAAATTAAACATAAATTAAGGCCCATCTAACCTTTATTAGAAACATAGAAGATATTAAATCTCTCCTGCTACACTTAATAATGTTTTTTTAGCTTTAATACATTCTTAGGAAGGTTTAAAGGTAATTGCGTATTATGTGCCTCATATTATTTATTTTTGGAAAATATTGAGATAATATGGAGTAAATTATGCATGAGATAATATAGGGACTTACTCCTTACTATAGGATAGATGAATATTGGATAATAAATGAACAAGATATTATTAAGTCATTTCACAAATTTTGGAGCTCCAATGATTGAAAAAATCTAGGAATGTGTTCCTCGTCATTAATGCAGATTCCTAGAGTTGAGAACCAAATCCACTATGTGAGTTATTTTGGAGGGGAATGATTCCTCATCATTTTTTATAAGTACCAATTCGAATTGGCCTTTAGGGGCATGTATTTCGTAGTCTAGTAGTTCACAAATCTAGAATTTCTGGAAATCCCTTGTAGCAAAATAGTAATAATTTTATGATATTTTTTAGAACATGTTAATGAGATTCATTTAAGTGTATTCCACTTGTATTGGGTCATAAATACATTAAATTTAATACCAAAATTTACCAAATGGAATTTTCACTTGATTAGGTTAGGAATTTGGTAGGTTAACTAGCTCACTAGTTCTTGAATTTCCAGTTTTTAGAGTAGTGATTTTTGCTATTTTTTAGCACATGTTAACAAGGGTATTTTGGACTGATTCCACTTGGAATGGAGTCCTAAGACATTATAATTATTAAAAAAAAAAAATTCCATCCCATTTTCATTTGATTTACTTGGGCATTTGGCAAGTTATGTCACTCCTATAACAGTTCCTATAGCACTCTTGTAGCACGTGTAAGCTTGACCAGATCTGCTCTAAAAGATTGGTTTTTATCTCTTAGGCTTGAATAATGACCCCTAGTCTACAAAACCATTATTAAGTAAGACCAAAATCCTCTTAACCCTTGCCTCTTCCCCATTGCAATTCACCTCTGCAATTATGGTTAGTGGACAGATTCATGACATGAAGACCATAATAATCATTTTCATGATTACTTTATGAAGCACCTTATGAACTTTGTTGACAAAATATATCTTGAATGTGGTGATTGAAGAATGATTTCATTTTGTTTCATACATCTTAAGCTATGGTTTCCATTTCCAACATTGCTCTTTCTATTGCATAGGCTAGGCTTCCTTTGGATGTACCATTCACACTCTGTAAATATATTAGTGTTTACATTTCTGCAAATAGGATTAACATTTATATTCATGCAAAGTAGAATAGCCTTTCATTTTTGCAAAAGTAACTAGGATTCCCTGTTTACAAAACTAATTAGGTTTCCTTTCCGTTTTCACAAATAGTTTAGGCTTGGATTTTAGGGCATTCGCTTCGTTGCATTCGATTAACGAAAGAAGGACACATTTCAGGCTACACATATAGTGTCGACACCTCTTAAGTTTATATGAACCCCATGTTGATAATTTAAGTTGGTACCCATGGGAGTTGCAACATTCTTTTTGTAATATTGTGGCTCATCAAATATGCTATTGAGTGATGGTCATACCAATTGTACTAATAAGAGTTAGGGAATTTCTCAAGGCCCTGTGGGTGGGGATCCGATGGCAGGCATCACCCCCCTCCATAAACACATGTAGATGCACATTTTTATTCTTTAATACGTTTTTTTTTCATAATTAAATTATATTTCAATGTGCATTAAGACATTTAAAAAAATAATTATTTACTTTTTTATTATTTTTTAAATAGTTTTTCTTAAATGTAATTTGTGTTTTTTATAACTAAATATGTTTTATTTATTTATTTTTAAATATATTTTTACAATTTTTCGTTTTTAATTATTTAAAAAAATCTAATGTAGTTTTAATTTATATATTTTAAAATTTTGTTAGGTTTTTAATTGATTTTTAAAACTTTAATTTCTAGAATATGCGTATATTTATAATTATATTTTTTTTTATTTTTTATTTTTATTTTTATTTTATTTTTTTGAAGTTACATGTCTCCTCCCAACGCACTTATTAGTCTAGTGAGGTTTGAACACAGGCAGTCTTACTAACAAAACCCTTTCTCAACCGGTTGTGTTACTGGGACTTGAAATAATAATAATAATAATTTAATTGATTTTTTTAAATTTTAATTTTAGAATAGAGGTATGTTTAAAAATTTTATTTGTTTTTCTTAATTTTTTAATATATAGTTTTTTTAAATATGTTTTTTTTTCAAATAATTTTTTTAAAATACATTATTTTATTATTTGGTTTAACTTCGTTTTAAAATTACCTTAATTAAATTGCTTGAAAATTATTATTATTACTTATTTAATTTGTTAAATTCTTTTAATTTTTAATTTTATATATTTTCAATTAATTTTTTTTTGCATTACATCATCTTTTAAAGGGTGTATTTCCTAACTTTATGTATATTAATGATTATTTTATCAATCATTGGTAAACAATGTTGTAATTACGCCGTAAGGCATTCCCTCTGAAAATAAATCCCTTCCTATGCCACAATGTGTAGTAGTGAGCCATTAAATCATGGTGTTAGATGATCAAACTAATACCATCCCTTGGATTCTTATCATATCAAATGGCACTCAAGAATATTTTGTGTGACACAGTTAATTCTTAACCCTTGGATTCTTATCATCTCAAATGCCACCGAAGAATATTTTGCATGATGCAATTAATTCTTAATGTAAAAAGAGGAGGTTCGAATGAAAGAGGGTCAAGAGAGTTACTATTGTGTAGGTAAATCCCCTCTGTGGACAGAGGTGATCCCACTAGCCTAAATGGGGTCTAGCAACAATCAAACAATGCTAACACACAGGTTCCTAATTGCAAAGTAAAGACCGATGATGAGGGCCTACCTCGAATCCAATGCTAGTATTCGTAGAAGAGTCGTCGCTCCCGTTCTTTCGCTTTATCTGGTCACAATCCTCACGATCCTCGTGAATAGACACCTGCACATGCAAAGAACAACACAAATACAAGCATAAAATCCAAGAAATGAAACTATGTATTAGTCAAAAAGGATACAACTCAAACATCATTATAAAGACAATGAGAGTGGAACCATAATGATAGTCGTCTATTATTATTGATAAACAAAAGAGAATACAACCAAGTTCTGACGTCAAATCCTCCTTTGGCTAGGTGATCAGTAACACATGCCTTGCAAAGCTTGTAGGGGATGGGGAACAAGCCTCTCTCTCCTTGGTTACTTGGACAAAGATCTCCTAATTAAAGATGTAGCCTTATGGGGATGAACAAGGCCTCTTGTAGCATAAGCTTAGCAATTCTTAGACTTTGGGACTTAGAATTTGGAGCTTGAAGATTAGAATTACTAATTAGCTTGTCAAAGGAAAAAGAATAAGATTATATAGAGAGAGGAGAAGGAGATAGGATCATCCACAAGATTCATGGGATTGTCCTTATCATTAGGAAGCTTCCATGAGAGGTGGAGAACTACTTCCCTCCTTGGTTGATTCGAAGCCCAACTGAACTAACTCAAACTGGAATCAGTTCATGAATAGGTTAGAAGGAACCTTCGCAAGTTGGTTTGTTAAAAACTTTACCCAACTGGGTTGGCGCTAGTGTGACTCTGAGACAGAGCGCCAGCTGGCGTGCCCTCTTTGGAGGATTTTCCTCATTGGCGCAAGTGATACACAGAGGAACATTGCCAATGGAAAAAGGGCTATATTTATGGATATTTTGCAGAAGGTGTCTTCAGGGCACATGAAGTACATACTCAAAGGGATACAATGCAGGTGTTTTCAGGTTATGTCACTTCCCACAGGTCCCGGAATAGGTCCTCCAATGTACGAGAGAAGGGGTAACAAGGACGGTGAAAAAATACTGTGTAACAGATGTCCCCTAAAGCATGAGGCCCGAGAGAGAGTGGGGTGAAATGCTTTACAAGAACATGGTCGACTGAAAACTTGGCCGCTGAAGAACCTGCATGGAGTACAACTAATATCTCAAGTACATGATGTACATGGTATGGCGCAGCCAACCATAGCAGAGTGCATAAAAATTTGGATCCAAGGTATGGACAAAACCATCTAGCGAGGATCGATAAATAGACTCAGGCATGGTCGTAGCCATACAGTGAATGAGTCATGTAGTGATTGCAATTATCCACAAAATGCAACTTGGATCTCAACAAACAAAATCCAGGGTCTTGCGCTCCATCTTGACCCGAACAAAGTACAAGTTCAAGTATGCGAATATAGGAGTCGAAGTCGAACATGCAAGAACATCGTCTGATTACCAGTCAATGATGAAAACTATTAACAGACACGAGAGGTACCACCAATAATGACAATGGTCCTCAAGGTACTATAGGTACAATCCATGGTGTGCGAATTAGTGAGCTGGTGTCGAACACCTGTAGAATCATCCGATCGAAGGCCAATGATGAAAACCTCATGTCGAACATGAAGAACCTGCCATTGAGGCATGTAGGCTCCAAGGTACCTGAAGGGAGTCTCTAAGTCAACTTCCTGGATAATGAGTTGAAGTCGACAGGAAGTGACCTTAATCGAAGGTGGGTCATAATGTTTCCCACATCATCGACACGAGACAGAGAAGGATAAAATGTTTTGTGTGAGGTATCAGAAGGAGGTTAAGTATTCTGCAGAGGTCAACTTCTCTTGAACATATGGGCAGCACGACAGTGGACTTGGCAGTATTTGACATCAAATGATCAGGGGTCATGGTGACAAGGCGATGAGCAGATGAGTGGTCAAACAAGATAACCCAAACCCGCAGAGGCAAGTGTAATACAAGATGAGATGTCCCCACCCAGACACGAATGCAGACAAGTGCCATGTTCAAGAGCGACATACTGTCGACACGACGATGATTGTGGTTCCTTTATTCCCCACCATTTCTGGCGAGTACCCCAATTATTTTTGGATGACAAGCTTGACGGGGATAGCATATGCTTGAGAGGCATCATTTCGATGGAATCCAATGTCATTTAGTTTTAACGAGTCTGAGAAAGGAAGAACTCAACGTCTTTTCATGTTTAGAGAGTTTGAAAAGACAGCGGAAAAGTAAACTCCAGGGGTGTCCTTTTTTGTAAAGTTGTGTCTCTCGAGCCCGAAAAAGTATAAAACAATGCTCGAAAGAGCCGCCCGATCATTACGACCGAGGAGTACTTTTCATAAGTAGTGATTTCGATCTGAAAAAGTAAAAAAGCGATCAAAACCATGTCGCTTCGTGACCGTTAACGAACCGGAAGCGACAAAGGTCTGACAATCTTTTCGTTTTTAAACGGTCAGAAAAAGGGTTTAAAGACGACCGCCTCTCATTTCCATTTAACGAGTTGAGATGACCAACTCGGCATTCTTTTCACGTTTAGAGAGTCAAAAAAGAGCAAAATATGACTCCAAAGTGACTTTTTCGTGTACTTACCGAGTTTGAAAAAGTATAAAATACAACTGGTTTCGCCGCCAAAGCTGCACAAACACCTGCTGTTGCACAAGAAACTAGCGTAAAATCCATTTTCGACACAAATATTCATAAAAATATCCATAAAATGACTTTTAAAACCTATTTAGGGGTCAAAAAGTTATAAAATGGTGAAAATGGTAAATCAAAAAATTACTTTTCACTTTTTACCTTTGGAGAGCGGCATTAGGGCTTTTAGAGTGCGACCTTCAGTTGGCGATTGCGACAAATCCAATGGACCATTCGGAGCGCCGTCAGTGTCAGGTAAGAGGTCTCGTCTTTTGCTCCAGTTATATCCATTTGAAATTTGTTTTAAATTGCTTTTTCATCCCCTATAGGGAGGATTTCAAATTTAAGGGTTGCGCCCATTGGCGCGGGTTTCAGGCACAGACCCGCACCAATGGGGCAACTTTCCCAAAGGGCATGCGCCCATGGGCGCGACTGTTTTAGAAACAGTCGCGCCAACGGCTGCGCAGGTTCTTGGCCAATTTTAAACAAATCTAAACCAATTTCCCTTCAATTTCAAGTTATTGAAGGATCTAATTCATTGTTTTGGGCTTATGTTTGCAGGGAAATACATGAAAATGGTGATCGTGTGGAAAGAACGAGAACATGATCAAGTAGACACATTAGCCTTGGCAGATGAGGACTGCATGGAGGCTCTTAGAGCATGTGGGCTCAAGAAATTCTTCCTGCTGTCCTATTTACGAGCTCGGCCAGAGCTCTTACAGTATTTGATCAACTTGTGGGACGTACAGGAATAGGTGTTCCGAATATGGGACCAAGTATTGGAGTTAGACGTATCTGATGTCTACTTCCTTACTAGATTGTCATGATGGGGGTCGGTGCCTCGATTGATCTGTAGCAGACCATCTGGAGAGAATATGGAGGAGGTGAAGGCCTGAGTTTGCCCAGGTACAAGATACGGGCAAGGCAACTCGAAGGTGGATATCCCCACCGTCCCGGACTTGACACTTAGAGCATTGCTGTTTACCATCAAACGAGCTGCGGGGGCACAGGCACCCCACAAAGCTACGAAGAACCATCTGATCCTGGCGACAGAGTGCCTTAGTTTGACAGCCTTCAATTGGGCATCACCAGTGACGACCAATATGAAGAGGCAGCTGACCAAGGCCAAGCAGGGCAAGCTGCAGTAGTTCGGATATGGATCCATCTTGGTGACATTCTTCTTGGAATGCATGCCTAGCTTCCAGGGCCAAGGGGCCTTTGTTCCTGACCCAGCACCTCGAGAGCCGAGGATGGCTCGATGGGCGGCACTGATGCCGAGGGGTGGTGGCAGTCAGAAGATGTCTTTCAGACCTGAGTTTTTCGGGTGGCTTCGCCGCCAACTGATTGTGGTGGAGGACTGGTCATATGCGAGGACAGACTTCATTGGAGACCCTGACCTTCCCCTTCTGGAGGGAGAGGACTGGGACGAGGAGATTGGTATGACCTCATTTTTTGATTTTGTGTTTTTATGATTTTTTTTGGTTATTACATGCTTGTCCTAATGACCTTTATATGCATATGCAGATGTCGGCCCAGAGCATTTGACTGGCATGTCTCCCATTTTGAGGAGACACCCAGCCGCAGCAGTAGCAGGAGCCGATCCTCAGGAGGAGGGCGATGACAGAGGAGAGCTTATTCAGAACCTTGAGGCTATCACTCGAGGGATTCCAGATCACGCTCGACTAACGGATGTCCTGCTAGCATACTAGAGGCACATGGTGGGGGTGCCAACTCGCATCCACCGACTCCTGAGACGTTTAGTGCGAGCGGTGACGTGCTACCATGAGCACCACTGGGACTAGATATCTAGGCATTTTTCTTCTTATGCATATTTTTTGAGACACATGTTGTCTCCGGATGTATTCAGACAAACATCTATTATTTTTTGATGATGCACGGGGTGCAAACATTCTGGACACACACATATATATATATATATACATATGTTTTTATGGTTTATTGTACTTTATGCTTCTTGTGTTACGTTGACTACATGTTATGCAAATGCCTGTCCAACACATAATTAGCTAATGCATCGGTTAACGTATTAAGTCGTCTTGGAATATGTTGATAAGTAATGAAATCAAAATCCCTTTCTAACAACTTAACACGCAAATACAACCTTAAGATCCGATGATCTTTGACGGAATAACGCATGTTGAGTTGGTGGACGACAAGCTGAGAGTCCAAGTTCACAACCAATGTTCGAATGCCGAGGTAATTGCCTCAGCTAATAATTCAATCACAACACTATATTTAGCGAAATTGTTCGTTGTACAACCTAGATAGACCCCTTGGATGTTTACTAACTCACCATGAGGATCGTAGATCACCCATGCCGTAGATGACAAGTTGCGTGTACTGCGGGAGGCACCATCAGCGAAACCAACGTAAGGCGATCCAGACATCTGTCCAAAAAGAAAAATGACACAATAAGCGGCAATTGCGCCGACACACCAAGACAAAAACATGAAAACATGCACACATAACACACTTGCTGAAAGCACACGTATGTACAAAAATAAAGTGCACGCATGATACTTGGTTTAAGTCAAGCCCATTGCAGGACTTGCCTTATCACACTGTTGCATAACTGGCCTAGGTAATGTAGGCGTCGTCTCGGCCTGTTTTATAAAATGATCAATAGCACTGATAATCTGCCCATGCCCCCCAGTCGAGCGAGGTTTACAAGCTAGAGGATCAATGGCCCCTTGTGCAAAGGGGCTGAGGGTAGCAACAGAGTGCAATGAGGGATCAGAATGAGTGGAAACCAAACCAGGCAAAGTGAGGTTCGGAGGTGGGAGTGAAAAGACACCCATGAGGGTAGGGTCTTTGAAGAGCCTGGCTCCCACACTCTTGTAAGGGATGGAGGTATGCTCCACGAAAGGCACATTGCCTTCAGAAGAAGAAGCGAAGGAGAGCTGGTCTACCATGACAATTTTCCCCTGGTCAGGAAAACGAATGACACGGAAGAGGGACGAAGCCACGGCACGCATGGCATACGTCTAGCTCCGGCCTAGAAGGATGTTGTAGGTAAGATTTTGTCAATGACCTCAACTTCCACTTCAACGGTTTTCCCTTCCAAAGTAATCGGCAATCATTGAAGGATACCATAGGGACGAGATTCTCTCCCATCAAAGGCTTCTAGCATCATGGGAGACTGGCTCAAAGTCAGAGACCCGATCGCTTTCCAACAAGCAATAGACATGATGCAAGTTGACGCGCCTTCATCAATAACTGTACGATGGATCATTTTCGAATTGATGATGACTTGTATGAGGAAGGCGATATGATGAGGCAGCCTTTGGACATGGCTCTCGAGATCAAAGGTAATCAAATCCGAAACTGCCAGGTCGATGCTACCGATGGCCGATAACAGGGACTTCCTCTGAGGGGGGCAACTCTGGAGAACTTCTAAAGTGGACATAGCCGACGTAGCCTACGCTAAGTCCTCAACTGTGCTATAGTGCTGGGAAGCATGAGCATTTGGGTCGTAAGATGATCTCCAGAGCACTCCTTTGGGAGGGGGTCGGATGGGCGTCTCAGTACTAGGTCTCTCGAAGTGGAGCGGACCAGAACTGGATGGAGAAGCGCTTGAGGGGACCTCAGGCTCCTTCCTGGTGGATGACGGATATTCCTTTGTTCGAGTCATTACATGAACGGGAATGGTTCCAGCCATGAACACCTGGGAACCAAAGGGAGAAGAAGACGAAGATGGATCGGCCACCATTTGAGCCTGTTGAGAGGGGAAAGGTTCTTTCAGAACCACAGGAATCCCAGGAGCGCCTTTTAATAAACGACTAACCTCGGACCACCTTGGGCAATCTTTGGTATAGTGATCCTCATCACAAATAAGACAAGGATACTTTGGTTTATGCTTGGCTCCTTCCTCGGGTGGAGGTTTGGAGGAGTCCTGTTTAGGTTGCTCAAATTTATTCTTTGCTTTCCCCTTTTTCTTTCCTTTTGAGGCCTTGTCTGCCGTGGTGGACTGGATGGCGTTGACCTCGGAAGTACTTCCAGAATTAGAACCACCCTGAGAAGTGTTTTCGTTAGAAGCATTCTATTTTTGCTTCCTAGGGTGCGAGGATGATTTTTTCGATGACGAATTTACAGAGCCAATAACCCTATCAACAGATGGCTTGGGTGGAGCTTTGGATGTACCGGGTCTCGGGGCATCAGGAAAATACTCATATAAAGTACCGGATTGAGAGTAAACTAAGTCAAGGTACTGGGCACGTGCGATAGCTTGCTCTTCAGTCACACAAGCTCCCATAGCAATGTCCCGTGCAATCTTAGGGACAAAGGAGGTCATGAACCAATCGGTTAGGAGTTGATCAGGAATCCAGAACTTGATCAATCGATGATGCCGCCTCCATTCATGTATATGATCAGAGATGTGCGTAGCCGTGTCCTGTTTCAGAGACGTAAGGAGATGCGTTCCTGTCTCATACCGAATGGGTAACTAAAAATGAGTAAGGAATGCCATTGCCAATGAATTGAAATCTTGAAAAGACGCACGGGTCAACTCAATGTACCATTTAGTAGCCGAGCCAGTGAGAGTCCTTTGGAACAGGCATAGCCGGATTGAATCATCAAGCCATGAATTCAATGAACACCAAAGGTGATAAGTCATCACATGGGCTTGAGGATCTTCTCCAGCTTTGCTGTCAAACTTGGGATAATCGCCAGGTATCTTGGTTGGAACCGGGGGCCAGTAGGGATTATGCAAGATAGGATCATTGGTTAATTTAGATACATCTGGTAGTTCCAACATTGCTAAGAATAGTAGCTGAGGGTTTAAGGACATCTGCGGTTGTGGATATGAGGTAGGGCCAGAGTTCCACCCAGTTGCTGGTTGCCCCCATTGACTTTGTCCAGACGGACCAAGTCCAAAAGGACCCTGTCCGTAGGGACTCTGTCCATAAGGGTTATATCCATAACCGGACGGTTGATTCTGGATCTGCCCCCCAACGCCCCATTGGTTACCATACTGACCTGCAGGAGAAGCATATTGTTGCTGGTAATTTTGATAAGGAGCGACCTGCGACTGTTGATAATTTTGATACGGGGAAAACTGAGTTTTCCCCTGGGGTTGCTGGTATCCATAGGGTTTCCGGGCTCCATACTGAGCTTGGGAACCAGGTTGTGCTTGGTAAGAAGGTTGGGATTGAAACCCACCTTGCGGCTGGAGACCAGTTTGAGTCTGGGGTTGAAAATAGGGTTGAGCTTGAGAAGCAGGGACCATCTGCATGCCCGGTTGAGCAGACCCAGAAGGATCTCCTTAGGAAGACTGAGGTTGGGCCATCTGGCCGAAAGGTTGCCCTAGTTGAGTTTGGGATGGACCTACTTGCCCAGAAGGTTGAGCTTGTTGGGTGTTAGGTTGTCCTTGTGCAACCAAGGGTTGTCCTTGCGGACCGGACAGCTGAGCAGACTGAACAGTTGGTTGACCTTGCGGTTGACCAACCTGTCCAGATAGGTGACTAGGCTGATGCATGTAAGGCTGACCACCCTGCCCAGAAGGGTACCCGTGCTAGATTCCGGGTTGTCCTTGTTGCGCATAAGGTTGTCCTGGATTCCCAGAGGGTTGACCCAAAGGGTATCCCTACTAGACTCCAGGTTGTCCTTATTGAGCATAAGGTTGTCCCGGGTTTCCAAAGGGTTGCCCAAGATAGGTAAAAGACGGACCACAATAGGCCCAAGGTTGTCCCTGGGAGGGTTGTCCTTGCGATCTTCCAGGTTGGCCTGGATAGGTTTGGCCATAATACTGCTGCCCATAATTAGGCTGTGTGTAGGATGCCTGACCTTGATATGATGGTCCTTGGTACGGCTGCCCTTGATCCAGACGGATTTGGCCACCACCATAACTAGTGGTACCCCAAGCGACATTCAACGGAACTGAAACCTCAATAGCGAGCTCAGCTAGCAAGGAAGTATACAAATGATGACCTACAGGGTCATAATAAGGGCCTTGCGTGCTTGGATTCTGGACAGTATGCAAATATTGGGAATATTCCCCCCCTGCTGGAATGGCACCAGAAGAAGGTGGGGCACTAACAAATCTGGCTGTATGTGCCGATTGACCACTATGTACTGGACTGCGGGACGGGCCGGCAACAGTAGTTACGATCGAAGATGCCGTAACGACACTAGCAACCAGAGTTGAAGATGCAACAAAAACGGTCGAATTGGTCGGAATTGGTGTGACAATGGTATTGTGAACTTGTGAAATAAAATATCCTCTAGTGGGAATAATGTTATGATCCCACATGGTACCTGAAGAGGAGTTCCTAGAGCCCATGACATCCCTCAGAGCTCTATAGCGTAAAGGCACTGTAACACCGAGAGGGGTGACAGTGTAGGGCATAGATATGACCGGGGATGTGGCCGGGATAGGAGTCTCGACACTTGACACAACAGGTGTTTCACTCGCTATAGGAAATGTGTCCTCCATATCAGAGGAAGCCATCGGGATTGAAACACCAGTAGGAGTAGAGGGAAAATCCTCTTCATAAGGTTCCCAAACAGGTTTGCAAAACAGATCGTGAAGCTTGTCTTCTGGAGCACGAGAGCTCAATGGTTGGACACTTGGAATAACAGGAAAAGTGTCACCACAAACCGGTGTCTCAGGAGCAGCAGAAGAAGGAGACCCTTGGTCACTAGGGACGGGAGACGGGATCGATGGATCCACCAGGATGATTGAATTCACAAAATCCTAGACAAGCTAACGAGGAAAGACCCTACTCAAAACTAACGCAAACAAGATCTAACAAGGTAAATGTGATCGTGGTCGAATAAATTTTAAGACATTAGGACACAACTTGACCTTTTCATTTTTTAAGAGTCGAGAAAAGGACAAAAAGATGACTCTAGTCGCCTTCGAATATTTAGTGAGCCTGAAGTGACAAATTCTCAAGTGAGCCTTTTCTTTAGGGAGTCTGAAAAGGATCAAAAAGTGACTACTCTGGAGAACTAGGCAAGGGGTTTACTAGACAATCCGTAAAATTGCATATCCACCTTAGCAATCATATGAAAACCAAGGACTTTCCGTACGACACTCAATCTTCTCGAATGTTGTGTTCGGTGCGTTACGTGCTATAAGGCGGCAGACACAGCTTCCTGTGGATCAAGGATGATAACCTAGTGGAGTCTCCCCATATACTCGATGGTACGTGGGAGCACAAGTCCGTACTAGACCACAGTTGAGTCACAAAAGGAGGAATCACCCAACCTTGAGTTAAAACAAAAGTGACTAGGTTTAATGACACCAGAGCACGTCTCTAGCCTAGACCTCTAGAATGTGAGCGTTATGTTCCAATGCATTTTTAGATTCATTATTTTTATTTTAAAGTTGATCTTGAGTTAAGTTTCGGTTTTCAGGTCCTACCGTATGTAAACTCTCAAAATTCCCTAAATGTAATCTATATGCCAAAACATGTCATTTCATTCAATGAATGCTAATTATGAGAGAGTTGAAGAGCTTTCATGCAAACGAAATGATCACAAAACAAAAAAGAGCTTCCCTAATGCAGCTAATGCAAATCAATAATCTTTCCTTTAAGATCGCTAAATCACTAGTCGAAATGAAAAGTTCCAATTTTCATTAACTAATTCAAAGCAAAAGAGATTTTTCTTTTCGATAATGGAAAAATGCACTAAAAAAATTTGAGAAATGACACTAGCAAATTCTATCCAATACAAGCATGTTCAGTTCCTCAAATCACAAATCAAACATCCAAAGAACCAAAAAGATCCCAAAGACAACAATGAGCCGTGTGATCTAGGCTCAAAGTGAGACGAAGCGGAATTCAAGTGAAGACAAAGCAAATCACCCAAATAACGCAACAAAATGATTCACAACTACCAAACAAGTGTAAGGGAGCAAACAAGAGAGTCGACTGGACCACAAAAAGATCAAAACACCTGAGGAAGGCTCGATTCACAAGGCCACTAGATGCCCTAGGGCTAGAAACGTGAAATCGGTAGAAAAAAGCAAACACCCAAACAGTAACGATCAAAGCCAGTCAAATCACACTCCAACACACTCAAGTAGTCTGAAAAAAGTACTTAGGGCAAAACCCAAGCTCAAAAAGTTCGCAACCAAGCAAACTTCAAAATTTTAAAGGCCTGGCATGACTGTCAGGCTGCAACAGGCGCCTTTCAGGAATTGGCGCGGGTTGTAAATGTGCAACTTGCGCCAACGGGCGGGACTGTCACGCTATAAACTAGCGCCAGCCAAGTTTTCTATGGAAAAATAAAAACAAAAGAGCCAAGGCCAAATCAGCAATACCTAAGTACGCCAAGAGGCAAGAAGCAACACAGGCATTCAACCCAGAAAGCTAAACAAGCAGGAGAAACCAAGGAAATAACCAAGAAACAAGGCAATTTCTAAGTCGTTCAGTTCGTAAACCAAACCAGAGATGGACTGAAGTGGCGTTGATCTACTATGCTAATGCATAGGAATAGCGTTTCGAAGGCTATCTAGCCAAACCTCAGGCTCCGCCTAAAGTTTACAAATCAAACAACAAAACAAAACAAGCAAACAAGGCAAAAAGCCAACTCCCCAGCGAAGTCGCCAAATTGTTGTGTAGGTAAATCCCCTCTGCGGATGGAGGTGATCCCACTAGCCTAAATGGGGCTAGCAACAATCAAACAATGCTAATACGCAGGTTCCTAATTGCAAAGTAAAGACCGATGATGAGGGCCTACCTCGAACCCAATGCTAGTATTCATAGAAGAGTCATCGCTCCCATTCTTTCGCTTCAGCTGGTCACAATCCTCACGATCCTCATGAAAAGACACCTGCACATGCAAAGAACAACACAAATACAAGCATAAAATCCAAGAAATGCAACTATGTATCAGTCAAAAAGGATACAACTCAAACATCATTATAAAGACAATGAGAGTGGAACCATAATGATAGTCGTCTATTATTATTGATAAACAAAAGAGAATACAACCAAGTTCTGACGTCAAATCCTCCTTTGCCTAGGTGATCAACAACACATGCCTTGCAAAGCTTGTAGGGGATGGGGAACAAGCCTCTCTCTCCTTGGTTACTTGGACAAAGATCTCCTCATTAAAGATGTAGCCTTATGGGGATGAACAAGGCCTCTTGGAGCATGAGCTTAGCAATTCTCAGACTTTGGGACTTAGAATTTGGAGCTTGAAG
>APFE031537431.1:0-16859 GCA_000404065.3 Pinus taeda | reverse complement strand
CTTGATCCTTTCATTCATCAAAACCTCCTATGAGGGTGCAAAAGTGCATGTTCTGAGGATAAGTTTTTGACAAATTCTTGGACCCTTCTCTAAATGCATGAGAAGGGTTTAAATACTGCTAACTAAAATAACTTAATTACATAAATTTAGGATACGGTTTAAACGACCGCCCTTTTTCTAAGCAAACTTATTTCTAAAAATTGAATCTAATTCCTAACTATTTCTGCTTTTGCTCCTTAATGTTGCAAGCATTCAACATTGGCCTGGGAAGAGTCGGCTGGTTTCCTTCTGCTTTTGCTATATTTATTTCCGGATTTACGAATGACTAAGCAAGTTAGGAACCTTGCTTTCTGAACAATTTTCTTAGCGATGCGCGCATCGAAAATTGCCTCCGTTTTTTGATCCGGGCCTTTCTGGTGGGTTTTTCACCTTTACCGACTTTTTCCTTTACCGGGTATAAGCTTCAGGATTTTTTGTAAACATGTTGCTTTTGTGAGCTTTTGACCCTGAGTGTTGAGTCGGCTATTGATGTCAGCATCTGTTCAGAAATGCTCTGGAATCTGCGGTTCCGTTGCATGTGGTATCCGTTTATGAGGGCATATCTTCTCTGTCTCTAAGCGTTGACGCTTTCCCTTTTTCTTTAGATGTTTCCTGTTTTTCATTCTTGCAGTTCATGCAAAGGAAAAGAGTAATGACAATAAATATTGATGCGAAAGCTCTAAGCTCTACGAATGTATAAAATAATGTTACCCATTGTGAACTGACTCTCTTGACAAACACAAAACTGTCCTTCATTAACACTTTGGCATACATTCATTAATTTTCTTTAAGGTGCGCATCCAATTTTTTGGTTTACGGACAGTTTTTTTTTTTGAATGTTGAGCTGAGGAAAATTTGCGATGGGCGATTTCTGCAACTTGCATTACATCATCGCATTATCGCATTTTTTCAAGGTTGTGATGTCGTAGATCGGAGATCACAGATTATAGCATCGCAGTTATAGCATCGCAGCATCGAAGTATCGCATTTATCGTAGATCGTGTTAAATCATTGCGTGCTGTTCATGCGATGTTGCAATATGCGATTTCGCATATCGGCCATCGGAGATTTCTTAAGATCTTCATTTATGGGCATTTCTTAATGTATGCGATGCGATGAATCTCGCGTCGCTTTTTCGCAGTTTTTATCGTGTTCATAAAGGAATGTTCTAGTCTCTTCTCGCGATGCAATATATTTTTAAGGAGTATAATACAATTTTTTTTTTGAATTTTTTACTAAGGGTCCCCACTTGTTTTATGTTATTGCTAATACTAAAGAAGGAGGGGGGTTGTTGGTGGCCACAACAGAAGGCAACTCTGGTAAGCATGCTGCTGGATCGCACACTGATGTGGTACATTAAGCACTCTAATGACAATCCAAACACAGGGATTATAGATATCCAAGCTACGCTAAACAAGGAATTTAGCAGGCCAAAATTCGAGACACAACCGATTATCGGGTTTAAGGAAATTGCGATGCTTCTAGGCGAGACCCCCTGAGAGCTGGATCAAAGACTAAAGGGAATGATTCGTGAAGCCAACATGACCTTAATAGATGGACAACACTGCACATGGTTTGTAATGTCACTAACACTGCATCTAAGAATGGCACTGTCGCAACAGAAGTTATCCACCCAGGCCAAAGCTTTGGAAATTGCAATGGGAATACACGAGACCCCAATACAAGATCCTGGCCTGGGAGTCCAACAAATCCACGTGCAACAAAAAAATTCATGTCTAGAAATGCAGAGTTTAAAACAAGACAAGGCAACTTGCCCAGAGGTGTGCGAGGAGGTATGGTGCATAAAATGCAAGGGATAGGGACATGATAAGGACCATTTTCCAATCTTCATGAATTACAAGGTGGGAGGAGGGCCAATGCCATTGAGACCAGAGGCACAAGTAGGAATGAGCATGACACCTTCATTATGGTGTGCGATTTGTCAGATAGAAGGAAAACATGCTACGGATAATTGTCATCTGTTACAGAAGTATACACAGACGTCCCAACAATTGTTTTGTAATTTCTACAGGTTGGTAGGCCATGATGAGCACACCTGTAGAAGTTATGAACTAATAATGGATCAGACCCCTACCTACAAGGTGCAGACTGAAACATGAGCCCTCGATCAAAATGTAAGGATGACGCATACTGGATTTCAGGGGTGCGGATGGGGTTGAGGTGGAATAGGACCAGGAAGGGGTTGCATATAGTTGATTTGTTACAATTGCAGAGGGCTAGGGCATTATGCCCACAATTGTACCAATCCAATGAGAGCATTGTGTTTATATTGTACCCAATTTGATCATGAGATAGAGGACTTCCCTACACTGATCGCAAGGTTGCGTGATAAGGGAATACTCCAGCCTCCCTCAAATTAGAACCTACAAATGATGAGATTTGAGCCGTGCGAAGAGGACCTGAATGTAAACATCGTGCTTCGAAGTGGTATCACGACAGGAGATGACAAAGGTAATAAGCCTGAAGAAAGCGTGTGGGTTCACAAGTCTCCCACAAAGGAACCTGAATTTGATTTGGAGTGTGCGAAGGAGACATTCATGGAAGCTAAGAAGAGCTTCACGAAGGCCTCCACTTTAGGTAGTAAGGATCAACTAGAACTGGAGATGGATCCTTCAATGCTCACTATCTTTATGGAAACATGCATGAAACTGCTACGTGACAACAAAGTGTTGAAAGTACTGCAAAAACGTCTCACTAGGTGTGCTGGGTCAGGAGAACCGCGCATAGTCCGGAAGCTCAAGAAGCACACATCGCGAACAGGAAGGGAAATAAGATTGAATACGCAAATCAGGGAGTATGAAATGAATAAAGTAATTCTGGATCTAGGATCGAACACAAATGTACTGCTAAAGTGGACATGGGAGCGCATGGGTAGGCCTGCGTTGCAGTGGTCTCCTATTTAATGCGAATGGCGAACAAACAAAAGATCCTACCTATGGGAAGATTGCAGGAAGTAACGGTGGATATTGAAGGTGCGAGTGCGCTTGTAGATTTTGAAGTGATAGGGATTGTTGATGACAACAATCCCTATCCCATGCTACTGGGAATAGATTGGGCCACCAATATGAATGGGGTGATAAATATCAAGAAGCGCAAGATGATTTTTGAGAAAAAGTCTTTGCGTGAAGTGGTATTGCTAGACCCTGTGGAAGGAGTGCACTACATAGAACCGGTGTGTGACGATGATAGTGATGGCGATCTCAACTGTATCTATAAGATAATCATGCGAGAGTAGGATTGGGTCAATCCAACAGTAGATGGCAGGATTTCGTGGGAGCGCAAAAGTTCTTGCACGTCAGATTCAGATGAGGAAATAGAATGATGGCAGAACCGGTTACATGAGGTAACCATGCTAAACTGCAACATGGTGATAAGGTCACTACAATGTGTAGAAAAAGAGGCATGGGATCTACCTATGTATGATAGGTTGAATGAGGTGGATGAATTCCTAAATAAATTTGAAAGCAAAGTGCCAGAACAACAACGGTTCGATGCTCTAAAATGGGTATTGCACGCTATGCCTGCAAAGTGGTGGGGTACACACCAACAGAGTTTCAGGGACTGGCACGAATGAAGAAAGATAATGCACCTATGATTTGGGAAGCCTCAGATGCAGATGGAAGTTGGGCATGATGGATGAAATAAGCCTACATTCCCACCTTTCCAGATGTGTAGAGGTGTATGGTACGCAACCCGCACAAACGCACACCGCTCTCACGATAGGATACACGAACAACAAACAGAAGTAGGGAAGGCAAGTGCGTGAATGACGAAGTATGATAAGACCTAGCATGCCAAAACTCATACACGAGGAATCCTTTGACAAGGCGTGCGAAGTACTAAACAGGGTCCACCATGTGAGAAGCACCGACTGGAACCTGCACGTGCTAGTGGCTGTATGGGCTTATAGGACCATGTGAAAAAATCTGACAGCGCAAGCACTTCTGAAGCAGAACTATGAAGCAGGGGCTATAATCCCTATGAAGCATGCGAAGCCGAGTCCGTGTGTAATAACACCCATAGATATGATGGTCTGCAAAGCTCAGAACAAAGAAATCACACAGCTTCAAGGCATAGAACATATAGGACTTGAGGAAGAAATTTGACAGGGAAACCTTAGACTCTGTGAACTTGAAAAGGATCGGGTATGAATAAGGGAGAAAAGCGCTTTGATGGACGTGGAGGTCAAGAAGCTGGAAGATGAAATAAAAAAAGAATTTATTGTCGAAAATACAGGAATGGTAAGGGAATGTGCGTACGATCATACTAATAAGTTGGGGGACTATCGCCATGAATTGGTTAGTGTACTACCATGGCTTGGACCGCATATTGCCAAACAAAGTGAACCATGGTGGAGGATAGGATGGAGCCCTGCATGGGTGGTGCGACCACCTGACTAGCCATAGGAAGAATAGTCTTAGCGCTCTAGATAGTTGAAAGGGAGCACGAGACTGTAAAATATTCTGCCTGGGAGCTGCGTGATATTGGAGATGTGCGTAGAATCAGAATGTCACAAGGTTTGTGACCACGTATGGAGAGCTACGCCGCTGTGCGGGTTGGCTAGGACGGTCACTATTCACGATGGGATGTGTGATTTGAGGCCAAATGGAGTGGCAGCAGACATTTAAGACGCAAGTTATGGGCAAGATTTGGGAAAATCTGCCACCCAGAAAGCATTAATGGCCTAAAATTGGGGGGCACAGTTGAATTCGAATTCAAAATATGCTATAAAACACAAAGGCCTGGCCAGTAAACAACACTTAGTCATTTGAGAGTCGAGCATCTGAGCAGAGCACTGAGCATTGAGAGCCAAGTGATAATTGAGCCCCTAAGTTCGCGAGTGACAGAATACAACCTAGATATGGTGATGACCACTAAGGATGGTTTGGGAATTGAAGAGGTAACCGCCGGCGAGGCCACGTAGACCCAAATGGTGGAGGGTGTTCTAGAAGGCACCAGGGTTGTGACAGAAATCCCCAAATCACCATGAACACCAAGGCCCCAAAAGGATAAACAAGCAATGGGTCCAGTACACATGTCGCTAAGGAATCTGTGGCACAACAAACTATCCATGGCCGAGAAGGGGAAAGAAGTCACAATAGAATAGATGAGGAAGAAGAAGACTTACAGGCCCTGATCGCTATAGAAGAAGAAGAAGAAGAAGAAGACATGGAGGAGAATATCCCACCATTACGCTCTGCAACAAAACTACCTGCATATGTACCTCCATGGAAAGGGAAGACTAAAGTGCCGAAGGATTTGGATGGAACCAAGAGTCTGCTCCTGACCCCGCTCCTCCCTGATGGCATTGTGTTTGAAGGCATGCACCTAGGCTGCGTGCCAACCATGAAGTTCGAAGACTGGGACCTCACTGACCATGAGAAGCTCACTCATTTGGAGACCACAAATTTGATGAAGCAGAACACTGTGGAGGTGGTGACAATGCTCGAGCCACAGAAGTGGTTGTGCGGTGTGGATAAATCCAGATTAATGAACTTAATTTGGGTACCACATTTCCACTGCACAACAATCACCATTTTCATCATCAAGAAGATGCTCTGTCTGGTGCATGATGGGCATCTATGGCTGGATGAGCCTATCTCCATCATGGCTGACCTAATTCACCTTATCTCTCTACTCTCCTGCAAAGGGAAGGACCCCATGACCATAGCAGAGGGAAAAGGTAGCGATTTGGCCCTTGCAAAAGCCATGAAGATAAAATATAAGTAGGAGAAGAAGGAGAGGGGCTACGCTATCTCCAGCATCAAGGACAAAGGGGTATGCGTAGCCACCAAAATCCTAGTCGGAAACATTATGAAGAAGTTCCCCGCTGATGAGGTACCAACATCGGTAATTGCACTAGTTGAGTAGTGTGTGGAGGGGGTCTATTTCAACTGGTTTGAATTCCTCTGTGAATAATTTTTGACGAACTGTCGCGAAGTCCAGGAGAAAGGTAAAACTTTCCACTATTCATGGTTGCTATTATCCAAATTGCTCGTAGTGGGAGGACAGTCAATTCCCCAACATTGACAGAGAATTATCGGAGGCCGCGAAGTATGCTTTAGTCTCGACCATGAAGGACGCGAAACGGATCCACGACACCAAAATATTCTAGATGCTCATGGACATGAACATACGGATGTGGATCAACTAGAAGCCGCGCCTCTCACCCATGGTGTACAATAGTTTACAAAGTTTTACAGACTTCAAAGTTGATGCACACAACATTTATATCAGGGCACGAAAGGATCCCGGTGAAGCAGTGGACGAAGCTACCATTTGTAGCCACTGACGATGCAATTTTTACTGTCTTGGAGACATGGCCTCCCAAATGGCACGCCCCAGATATAGAGAAGGTGGCATCCCAGAAGAAAAAGGATGATGCCAAGCTACACGTCACTCAATTGGCAGAGAAAAGGCGGAAGGAAAAAGCAATAGTTGACGTAAGGGCAACGTGAGAAGCGACACAGCAAGCCACGAAGCAAAAGAAGGCCACAAAAGTAGAACAAACAATAGAGGCAACAATAGCACAGGAAGATGAGGGCCAAGCAACGTCCTCGCAAGGGCAGGAGGCAGAGGAAACAGAAATAGCAGAAGGGAGCGTGGACCTAGGGGCCATGTCCACATAGTTAAAGTGGCCACGCATCGCAGAGAGAGCGAGACCAAGGAAAAAGGTCAAGGCCTCAATGTTGGCCATTGACCCGATCAGCTTAATCGAAGGTGATCTCCATGACATTAGCGAGACGATCTATGATGTCACCAAAGAAGCACTTCATGAGTTCATGCAGGAGCACCAAACTGTGTTGGGGGCCCTTAGGGCGCAACTGCAAGAGTTACAGGTGCTTCCCCCTCAGGTGGGTACCCTTTCTACCCACCTCGCAGTAGGATCCTTGAAAATAGAGAAGATGCTACGCACACGGATCGACAATACGATAGTATTGCCAGAAGGGGCCATAATTGCAGTGAATGTGAGCGCCAGATTTTTGGTTAGCATGTTGAAAGAACATGGCCTTAATTTGGCTGCCGTTCTGTGAGAGATGCTGTATTAGCTACAGGATGGGATCACAATAGAGCAGTGTTCCAGGGAGAGCCGTACGATCCAAGTTCTTGGCGAGAAGAAAATAAACATAGAACAGCTTAGCTTGCAGCGTGATGAATTGGTGTTGCAAAATCAACATTTGGTGCAGATGGTAGATGATGTGTGCCGATTCATCCCAGAGCTAGTCATCGCAGTAGATCTACCGGTAGAAGTGCAGATCCACAGTTTGGCAACCGAAGTCTACAAGGCCAGGGAAGAGACAAAAAAGGTGCAACTGGAGCTGAATCTCCAAATCGCTGAGCTGTGGTTAAAGGTGCAACCTTCCATTCCCCCGGAAATTAGAGAATAGCGCGCTAGCACTATCATAATAGGGTTGGAATAAATTGGAGGTGCAGTGCACGATTGTACATGCATGTTGGAATAAGCACTTGAGGTCTTCACGAATTTGCAGGAGAACCCCAACATCCAATGCATGGAGACAGAGGCATGCAAACTCCAGTAGCAGTACGACAGTGTCAGAGGAACTGCGCAGACAGTAGTCCTCACTCAACATCTTGTGAGGATACAACAAGCCAAGGCATTAAAGGAGCAGGTGGACGTGACATGCCATAAGGAAGCAGTTCTCAAAGCATGCATTTAGCCATGGATTGACGAGGCCTTCATGATCACAGTGAATATCGAAGGAAAGCTTGCCCACATACAAGGGATGCATGCGCAGATGTAGGGAATCCCCCCAGACGCAGAGGTTTCAGAAGAACGGATGTAGTAGGTTCAACAAGGAATAGCTCAGTGCATTGCAGACATTAGTACCATTTGAGAGTAGCTAGAGGGACTCCATGCCAAGATCACTGCGCCAATAGAGTGACTCGAGAGTGAGTCACGATGTTTGTATTGGGGGCCTATTGGGCATGGAATCCCCCCACAACATATTTTGGGGCTCAAAGGCCAAGATTTGAGTTGATATTGTTGTAAAGCTCTGTGAATTGCGGTATGAAATGTATGTTAGAGTCATAGGGTTGTCCGCCCTAAATTTTGAATATAATGTCGGCCTACCCATGGTCCACGGACCATGGGATTGTATAAATAGAGCGAGGATCTAGGTTGTAAAGACATCTAAGATTAGATAGAGAGGGAAGTAGAAGGAAAGAGCGAGAGTATATGTGTGACATAGAATAGGAAAAGGCTCTGCAGCTAAGTGCACAGAGGCCTAGTGCTGAGTGCACATGGTAGAGTAGATTCTGTAACCGAAGGAAAAGAATAATAAAGAGAAGTTTTATCTGAACTCTATGTATCTGTTCTTGGGTTATTATCTATTGGATATGAATTGCAAGAATACTGTTTATTTACTTCACACATTTGTACGAATTGTGAATATTGTGAAGTATAATTGAAAGAATATAGATAAGATAAGTTAATTAACTAATATTGGATTACTAGTAAGGACTCGGGTAATAACATTATTTGGCCCCCGAGTAGGACTGTGTGAAGGCAACATCTCAGGCTTCGAGGTACGAGTAAGTGTGCATAGTGACGTGCACATAGGGTCGAACTATGGACCACTTGCACTCATCAGACATCTCCAGGTTGTAGAAACCTAGTTCTAGCACCCTCCCATACTACTTTGGGTGAGACCTTAGTCTGTGCTCCGTGAACTATTACCGAAAGGGCCAGTAGTACTGGGATTTGTTTGGCTAAATCACCTTTGAACCTAGGTCAAGCCCCAAAAATCCAACATAACTGTAGTAGCACTAGTTGAGTGCATGCATGCATCAATTGACTGTTAACTCTCTATTAGTTCCTCAAACAATTTGGAACTAATTTAACTGGACTTAACTCATTAAACTGAGTTAACTAATTACAACTCAAATATAACTCAATGTTATCTCCTTAATTTAAGGGATAACTCTTGCATGACTTCAGAAAGACTTCTAACTTGAATTTCTCGAACTAATTAATTTAAATAAATAAATTAACTATTTCTAAGTAGCTGCTAAGACTAAATTTGATTTTAATTCACAATTTAATTCAAGGACAAATTAAATTGGAATAGTCTTGTTGCCATATTTCAACACTCCCTTTCAAAAAGAAAGGGATTATCTGCCACCTCGATCCTTTCTCTATGGAACTCAAATTTACACTTTGACAATGCCTTTGTCAAAATGTTAGCATTTTGCTCCTCTATCGAAATATACTGCAACAACATGATCCTCTCGACCCGTGAAAAGCAACAGGAAAAAAATCTTGCCTTATGCTTCTCCACACTACCATCAACAACTTGCTTTACATTGTAAAGTCAACAGGAACTCACAACTTACTTGTTCTCCGGTCTCGAAACCACGTCCCAAACACTATTATGAACTATGGAGTCATACTCCTCCACCATAGCATCAACCTAAATCAGCTGCTACACTGTTTCCTCAAAGGAAGATGGCTCAGTCTCAATACATTCCTCAACAATGGCCATGTATCCAGTGTACCTCTCAAGCGACCTCCTCTGTCTGCACTGAGAAGATGGTGCTCCCACATTCTCTCTCGCATCCTCTAACATTTTGTCAGCTTCTCTTGTGCGCTTCCGTCCATCTTTGAAAGACTCTACTTGAGTGGATGTCTCCACTCCTGGAACCTCTACATGCTGCTGCTCTGCATCAGTCTGAGGCTCCTCCTCCTTAGGAAACAACAGTTCCTCCACAGCCTATAGTTGGAGCTCCCTCTCAAGGGAAACTTGCATGACCTTCTTCTCATCAAACTTGAGATCTATGTGAACCATTTTCCTCCGACTGGTAGGCAAGCACACCCGATAGTTGTGAGGTATATCAGTGTACCCCACAAGTATCCCCAACTCTGTTGTCAGCTCAAGTTTCTTTCATGCATCCTTTTTCACATGGAAATATACCAATGAGCTAATGATCCTGAAGTGACCCACATCTGGTCTCTTACCAGAGAAAGATTCCTCTGGTGTCTCCATCCCAAGTATGGGATGCGGGCTTCTATTCTGTAAATAGACTGCTGTGTTGCATGCCAAAACCCACAAGTGAAGTGGTAGGCCTTGGTCATCCAACATTGACCATGCTGTCCCTACAATAGTTATGTTCTTCCTCTCGACCACCCCATTCTACTGTGGGTTATGAGGTGCCATCAACTCTCGTTTAATTCCTTCTGCTGCACAAAAGTCCTTAAACTCTTGAGAGACATATTCTCCACCATTGTCGCTTCTCAAGGCCTTGATCTTCTTCCCTGACTCTTTCTCGACCAAAGCTTTGAACTCACAAAACCTTGTGAAGAGTTGGTCATTCTTTTGCATGAAATAAATCCAGCATTTACGAGAATAATCATGAATGAAAATCAAATAATACCTTTTCTTCACTGTGGATTCCATCGAGAACAATCCACACACATCAGTATGAACTCACTCTAAGATAGCCTCTGCTCAACTATCTCGATCATGAAAGGAAGACTTGGTGTAATTTCCCAAGATACAACTTTTGCATGTGTCAACTTGCTCAAGTTTACCTTTGGGAAGTCTTGTAGATCTCTGCTACATTATCTTCAAAGCCCCATGATGAAAATGGCCCAAATGCCTGTGCCATAACTCGCCAATGTATTGGCTTTGTGCCAATTCTTCTTTCGTACTCAATACTGCACAATCATTTACCTCTAGTTTATAGAAATTATTCACTTGAATCCCTATCCTCTTGGTCTGACTCATGGCTATGTGTCTTAGGAACACCTTTCCTTTACTGAAGACAACGTCGTAGCCTTTGTTCTCCAACATCGCGATCGATACCAAGTTCTTCTTCAGTCCAAGCACATACTTCACATCTGTCAAGGTGATAGAATCTCCATGCTCCCTCTGAAAAGCAACCGTGCCCCCTGTTAGCCTCCTGCTGCAGCAGGTTACTCATATATCATGATTGACACTTGACAGGACAAATATGTCATACTTTGCATGCTGCAATGATCCATATTTGTTAAACGGTCACCAAGCAAAGAAGGCTACTTAGAGTTCATCTAACTGCTTTTCAAATTTTGAAAAATCATTCCAGTTTTGTACAATCTTCAGCGAAAGGGAGGTCCAAACAGCTTAATCTTGGTCTCCCTAGGTTTCAATTTCTAGTTTTAGAATATAGAGAATAAAAATCTGTCCAAACAGCTTAATCTTGGCAGATTCTTAGATAGGTAGAGAATCAAAGGAGCCCAACTGCTTAATCTGGGCCCTTGGAAGTAAAAAGGGTAGTTTGTAGATAGGAAGGCATAAAAAGAAAAAATTGAAATGATGGGTCTGCAAGTCTAAGTGCACCCAAACCAAAAGAAGAAAAAATGTTAGGTAAGTAGGCTGGGTAGGTAGTTTTGAGGTTGCAGAATCTTGATTTCTGATCAGTTCCATGTTTTCAGGGTGTCATCTCTACTCAGGGCACAATCACCAGGTAGTTTTATGTGAAAGAGCTCAAAACAGGCATAACTAACTTCCCTTTCTCCATCTCCCCCAAATCATTAACTAATTTCCCCAAAAAGAGGTCAAGATCTGCTTGATATCTCTTAGTTTCATCATTTTTCATGTCACTAGCCTGGGTGAAGATCTGCTTTTCTATCTCCCCTTTGAAGCCTAAGATCTCTGAAGCTTAGCGCTTTCTTGTCATCTCCATGTTAACTACTGACACTACTATTTAACTCCCTATATTTTCCCTATCCCCATACTAAAACTATGTAGATAATCCCCTTATGTAAATATCCCCTCCCCCTGGTTGAAATATAGCCATAAATACTTCACTGGGAATTACTAAGTCACCTGGACTTTAGTAAGAACCCTCCCTCTGCAAAAGTTTCCACTCCCAAGTGTATGGACCCCTTCCAAACACTATGAAAACCCTTTCCAAAGGCTGAAAACCCTCCCCACGCATTCTTCTGTGAAAACTATTAATGTTTGTTTGATAAGTTTCCACCGTGCAAAAACACAGTTCGCCCATTTTCTAAAGTCTAAAACTCACAACGCCGCGAAAAATTGATCCTTTAACGCGCACGCAACTTTACTAAACCCCGCGCATCTCCCTTCTCCGTCCACCGTCAGATCACCTCCCCCAGATCCGACAGTCCTTGTTCACATCGCGTGCCCCGTTATGGTGGTAGGTTACCACCCGATGTCCGACGGTTTTACCGTCGTACACTGGGACAGGTGGCGGCCTCCCATTCCATCGGGCCGCCCCTGACAGAAACCACCTCCATACCAAAGGCGGTCCGATGCCCAGGGAAAACCGCCCTCCCTTCACGTAACATGAGCGTCACCTCACCTTGCCATGTCGCCTCCACGTCACCTCACCCAGCCTGCGCGCGGCCCACGTCACCCTGCCACGTCACCCCGCCGTACTGCCACGTCACCTTGATGACGTCAGCATGCTGACGTCACATCCGTACCAAAGGACCCCATTGCTAACGTCATCATGCTGACGTCATCTGCCGTACTGCTGACGTCAGCAGCCAAAAAAACCGAAAATTCACGCAAGAGCAAAAATCGAGCTTTGAAGCTCCGGAATGAGAAATGGAGGCAGTTTTTGATGCGGGATTAGCGCGAAGCACTAATCGCGCATTGCTACGGGAAATAGGCCATATTGGGGAATCTTTAGGGAATCTTTTGATTCGTTGGCCCATTTTGCACCGAAAAGGCCCGAAATTGCCCGATTTTGCCAAATTAAACTGATTGGAAGATAGGAAGAGACCAGTGACAGAGATTAAAGAGTATCAGATCAAATCTATAGGGAGAAAGCACGTCAACGAGTATCAGTAAGCGACAGAGACCATCAATGTAGCGGCAAAGAGTATCAGCGAAGATCTTAACAACGGCCCAAAGCAGGAGAAAATTAAATACCTTCAGCAAAGTCAAAAAAGAGGGCGAGGCCACTCAAAACTCTCAAATCATGGTTATTGCACATTTACCTCGCACCAGAACAGAACTGCAGATCCCAAACTGCAACAGTACTGCATCGAGCCTCCAAGGGCCACATTGCACTCTTTTTGATCCAGCTACCTCTGACACAGTTCAATAGATATTTACCTGCATTTAATTTTGGCACAATTTTAGGTTTAGAAAGCTCTTTTTGCAGACCTATTTTAGGTCAATTGTAATAAATAATTTGAGATATTTGCACTATAAAGATACTCCTGAATACTGTATTAAGAGTTGTTGGTTGGTTGGTTGTTAGTAAAGAAGCTATCTTTAGCTGATTTTTCTCCAGGAGAGACTCGCACTGTGACACCTGATAAGTTTCTATAATCAAAGACTGCTTATGAGCTTTTGGAGAATGGATTGTTCACTGTGTTTACCGGTTGAAGAGTGATTATAGAATTCTTGTCCTGTTGCATAACTCAATAAGTGCTTCTTACCTCTGTTTTCCATTCATAAGTTACCATCTAAACAACAGAAAAGAATATTAGCTTAGAATTTGTTTAAATACACTCTATGCTCAATTTCTGTTGTTTCTTTATGTTTTCCTCTGTTTAGGCATAAATATGAATTCCACATGGCTCATGTTTGCCTTGACCTTAGACAGTTATCCAGGGATTCTTCATTGCCCCTAGATAGAGATCATCCTTCCCTCTGTTAAGCTGAGTAAGAGATTCTTAAGTGCCTCTCATTCCTTACATATCATTCATCCTTTTAGTTTGAAGATTGTGTTATGAGAAGCTATCCTGCTTCATATTTCTCTTATGACCAAGAAAACGCACTGATAAGACTCCATGCCCAATGGTTTGAAACTTATCACTTCATGAATTGCCTCTCTGCCTGAAAGCATTTTCCTTCCATCCAAACACAAACAAAAACCCCTGAACCAAAAAAGCTAGCCTAAAATCATCAACAAAGTTAAATCATTAAGAGAGATCCCTCTCTGATTGTAGGTGGGCTAGAACCTGCAATCCAAAGATTGGTTTGTGGTTACCTCGACCGTATCCCTACAGGAGCCTAGGGACAACCTGAGTGATAACATAATGGCGACTCCACTGGGGACCTCCTCAGATAATCTCACTAAGCCAGCCTGTAGCCCCACAGAGGAAGAAACCGACCTTTGAAAGCCTCGATCGACCTGTGTTTTTAAGAAAAAGTTCCCAAAAAAATAGAGTAGAAGCTGGCTCCTAAGAAGAAAACCCGTAATACATGATCAAATCCTGATCCAAATCGCCCAGTGTTTTTTGAAAATCCGAATTTAATTCCCAAGATCATTAGAAAACAAAAGAAAAAAGAAGACCCAACTGCTGCGCGTCCTGAAATAGTTCAGCCAAGCAGTGTTCCAACCCCTGTCAGAGTTTTATTATGGTCAACCCCAAGTTCCCTTGGTTCTTCACCCCCTTCTCCAAGCAGCTCTTCTACACCGCCATCCCATACTCCTGCTACCACTACTACTCCTTCTACCCCGGTTGTTCCTGTTATCCCTGCTGCCCTAGCTGTTCCGCTAATCCCCATCATCATGGCTAGATATGCGCCCTTACAGTTGCCTGCTAATCCCGGGGCTATGCCTCAGGACTACCAAACAAAAATCACCTATTTTGGTGGTACGAACTCCTGCACCGCCCTACAGCATACAAAGAAAATGCAGGATTATTTCGAGAGTTATGAAATTGATGATTACAGTGTAAGAATGAAGATTTTTGTCCAAAGTTTGACCAGTGATGTCAGAACCCGGTTTAGGGAACTTACACCCAATTCCATATTAAACCCTGAAGCCTTATGCCAGGCATTTATTAACAGATGGGAGAAAAAGAAAGATCCCCTACACATACTATCTGAGTATGATACGATCAAAAGAGGACCTCAGGAAACAGTTTTGGATTACTGTGCAAGGTTTAATAACGTTTACAGTGCAATGCCACAAAATTTAAGACCTCCACCTGCTCTCGCTTTATACAAATTCCCTGATGGATTTGATGCTGAGATGGCATATCAGTTAGGGGAAAGAGCCCCTCAAAGCCTTGCAGAAATGCAAGATGTTGCTGTTAGTGTGGAAGCAAATCTAATTGCTAAAAGAAACAGAGCCAAAACTGAGAGAAGAACCACTTTCAAAGAAGAACCCTCAGCCTTCGATCAGAAGCTAGATGCTATCATCAGTGGCATCCACAGGTTGGGAGACAGAGTAGACAATGTTGAGAGGAAAACTTCATGGGAAGGTCAACAACCCAATGCCATAAGGAACCCGAACTTTAGAAAAACTCAAAACACAAACACTGGAAGGGCCAGTCCCGACCATGATATTAGGCCTCCTTTTCAAGAAAACTATGCGGAGGCATCTACATCCACTGAGCCCACAAATGGGACTCATATGAATTTGATAGATTCGGAAAATGAACAGCAAATATTTCTTACAGAAGAAGACTGACCATACCTTGATGCAAAACAATTTCACACCAAGTCGGGAGAGTATTTCGATTTTAAACAAGGCTATGATACCGCTGTGTACGAGGTACACAAACAATACAAATTAAGAACGAGAACTATTGATGTTCCCCCATCTAGCAGAATGAAAGATAGCAAACATCTCAACAAAATTAAAGAGAATATCACCATAAATCAACCAGCTAACAACTCTGTCCCAAGCCCGCATCAGGTAACTGTGGAGGATGTAACAGACACACACTCTCCTATTGATCAACCTCTACCTCCCTCCTCCCCAAAAGAAGATTTGAATAGCACTCCTAAAAATCTTCCCAAAAAAGAAATACCACAAACTGTCATACCTCATGACATTGACATTCCAAAAGAAAGCATAGAGAGTATGCCTGAAAAAGAGAAATTCGCCACTATCAACGCCAAGAACTCATTGGAAAAGCCATTCAGTTTAGAAGCAGAGATTGGAAAACTCAAGATATCCATTCCCCTCTTAGAACTTGCCAAACATGATGGATATAGGCAACAAATTCAAAGGTCACTTCAATTACCATAGGTAAGGGATAATGTAAACGTTTTAGATGATACCCCGGAGCTGCTGTTTGGTCCAGAAGTTAATGGAAAAACAACATATGGACCTGTTCCACCTTTTTATGTCAGTCTGCACATACATGATAAAATACTGCATAATGCTATGTTTGACACAGGTGCCTCACATAACCTTATGCCCAAAGCTGTAATGGAAAGGTTGAACCTTGATGTCACTAGACCGTACAAATATCTGTATTCCTTTGACTCAAGTCAAGTCAAATGTTTAGGCTTGATCAAAGACCTTTGTGTCTCTCTAGTCCAATTCCCCAACAAGACAATCTTAATGGACGTAGTAGTTGCTGACATTCCCACAAAATATGGCATGCTCCTATCCAGATCGTTGGGAGCAAAATTGCAAGGATCCCTTCAACTCGACCTCTCTTATGCCACTATATCTGTCTTTGGGCAACCAAAGAGACTATATAGAGAAACGTTAATGAAGTATGTGGTAAGCAGTGAGGAAAACCCCCAAAATTTTCCAATTTACTCAATCCATTCCGATATGGATTCTTTTATTTTATTTAATGATAACACTAGCCCTCCAACTGATGATAAGCCGTTATCTTTGGAGCAAGGAACGTACATCAATGAGGAATCAGTTGCCAACACCCATGAAATTGTCTCAACAGCCAAGGAAACCAACAAACAGCAAGAAGAACACCACAAAACAGAAATTGTAATTTTGCACGATCCTCAAACAACTGAAACTCTCAATACAAACCTCAAACAAGAAGTCACATGGTATTTGGAGTTTGATGGTTCGGTTAACAAGTTAGGAGCAGGGGCCGGAGTATGGATTTA
>APFE031537427.1:18871-48529 GCA_000404065.3 Pinus taeda | reverse complement strand
GTGGCATTTTGACTGGCCACTTTCCTGGTCTTTAGTTTGGGGTTCATTTTCACTTTTCTCTTGACCATTTGATTTTCTCGCCTTTTGATTATTCTTTTAAGGCATACCCTCTTTTCATTTTTTAATTTTCATAGTATGTACACAAAATATGGAACCTTTGCAACATGCAATGATGAACATATTTAGCCCTTCCACTGTCAATCATGAAAGATGAAACCTATTGGTATAGGAACCTAACAGAAACATAAATTCTTAGCCTTAAACCAAGTACTAATAAACAATGGTACTTCTTCCTCTTGTAAGAAGGAAAAAATATCAAGACAACCAACTATTAAGAAAGACTAATCAACCTTAGATGTAGAAATCAATCAAAAGGTCATAAATGAATTATCAAATAAAATTATTAACCTTAAGAAAGGAAAATCATAATTACCAGCAAATAGGGAAAACTTTAAATAGTCATTTAAGAGACCACCATCTCCTAAACGACCTCCCCTTAATGAGGGTATGAATACTGAGGGATTGGAAAACCTTTTGCAAGATTTGACATGAGATCTCGAACCTACTCATGATACCAGTGAGAAGAAAGAAATTGAATCTGATTTCAAAAATCAAGAAGTTTAGCCTCCCGATTTTTCACTTAATTTTTTTGAAGAATATTTTGGCTTTATTTGTGCATACGCTCATAACAAAGCTCAAACTGACAGTCAAACTCAACCTGCATCTAATGAAAACATAGACAAACATTCACCTAGCACTAAAAAATCTATAGTTTTAGATATATAATATAAGCCAATAGATGGTCTTAAGAAAATTAATGCTAATATCTCCTTTTACGAGCTTTGGAAAATCCATGTAATTTATAAAAAAGTGTAGCAACACATTGCTAACTTAAAATCTCTTGCAAGTATAAATGTAGCTAGTTTTGATCAATATGTTTTGGAAAATTTTCAAATTATGAAATGCTACAAAGGTAGCCCTGCTACTCAGAAAAAGAAGCTCCCACTATTTTTGTTAACCTTGAAAATTTTCAACCGAAATGTCCATAATTGTATGATAGATACAAGTGCATCTTCTAATGTGATGCCTCTTCCCATCTATAATAATATTAATGTACAAACAAAACCTTGAGATTTAAAAATTATACACCTAGACAACTATTTTGTAAAGGTAGTGGGGTGACTAAATGATGTTCTAATCAGATTTTCAGAGGACCATAGAGTCCATCAACTTATAGATATTTTGATTGTTGACATTCCCATAGTATATGTATCTTTTTTAGTAGGGATTGGATGCAACACCTTAAGGGATTCATGGACATTTATTTGACTCAATTATGGCTACCTTGGAAAGAGGAATCGAATAAAATCAAAATAAACAGGGGCCATATATGAAACACATAATTACCAACTTAAATGACCCAAATGAACTAGTTAAAATAAATGATTTCTTGGACATTGACTCCTTCTTTGGAAACTTTGTTGTTGATTTATCTCCTATTTCAAATTTGAAACAACAATCTAATTAGAAACATTCAATGGATTGGTCATAAGGTTGTTGATATTAGTAATATGTCAAATCTTAATAAAACTGAAATATGGTCACTTTATTTTGATTGTTCTAAATCTAAAGAAGCGGATAGTGTTGGATGTATTCTTTTAGGCCCGACAGGAAATATTTCTTTTATTACATGCAGGCTATAATTTCAATGTATTTACAATGTTACAGATTATGTATACTTAACTCAAGGGCTCCAAAAGCCTCTTGATCTTGGAGTTAAATGTCTAAAAGCTTATAGTGACTCTCAAATAATTGTTATATAGGAAAATATATCCATTCATTGTATTTTAGCTGATTTTAAGGCCTATCAATTTGAGGTATGGGATTCAATATCAAAATTTGTAGCTTTCAATATAGATTTTATTTCTAGACCTGCAAATTAGGAGCTATATTTATTAGGTAATGTTGATTCTAGGTTGATTCCACTTGAAAATTTTAAACTTAATTATTTTTTAGTAGAATTACTTTTCAAATCATCCATACCTTAAAACGTTACTAACTGGTGTGTCTTTGATGATGAGAAACAGAATATTGACTTCCTACATATGGAAGGCACATTCAATGATGCAATAATTGATGAAGCCACCCACGAGAAGAATTTAAGATACTTTTTCTTAGATAAGAATAGATTATTCATTAGATGAACTCTTCAAGATGGTAAAATTTTTCCTTAATAATATTTTTATATTAGAGAATAATTATAATTTGCATAATATATTCAAAAAGGAGAAAAAAATGCAAAAAAAATGGTTATATTATGGGAATCAAAGTCATTAATTTGGGGATAAAATATAGACTACAGTGCATTAATCTAGTGATAGATTGTGCTACGAATGAAAGATCTGATTTAATTAATTTATTTAGGAAATATAGAGATGTATTTTCTTGGACTTATAAGGATCTCAAAACTTTTGACCTCTAACACCATGCACTGCGTTATTCCTATGATGCCCCAAACCAAACCTTTTCAGCAAAAACTTATTAAAATGCATCCCAATCTTGAATCTGCAGTTAAATATGAGTTGAATGAACTCTTGGCTGCTAAGATTATTTTTCCCATGCGAAACACTCAGAGGGATACAAATCTCGTACATGTTCTAAAGAATAATGATGATATTTGTCTATGTGTCAACTTCAGGAATTTAAGTCAAACCTCAAAGAAAGACCATTACCTTGTGCCTCCCATGGAGCAAATAATTCAGCGTGTCTTTGGCTCTAAGATGTTTTCCTGTCTTTATGGTTTTTCAGGCTATAATCAAATTATGGTAACACCTTCTGACCAATTGAAGACCACATTTTGAACTCCTTGGAGTACTTTTTCCTATCGAAAAATTCCTTTCGGATTAATAAACGAAGGGGAAAATTTCCAGTGGGTGATGGATATTTCTTTTAGAGGCCTTATTAATGAATCTATAGTTATATACCTAGACAAAGTAATCATTTTTTCAAAATATATATTTTACCATCTAATGTACTTGTGAAATTTGTTTGAAAGGTGTAGAAGATTTGGAATCTACACTAGCCCAAAAAGGTCACTCTTTGCAGTAGCCCAAGGAAAATTACTAGATTGTATTGTATCAAAAAATGGAATTAGGATTGATCCTAAGAGATTATGGGCCACTAAATATTTAACTCCTATAAATTCTAAAAGCGCCATGTAGTCCTTCATGGGAAAGACCAATTTATTCAAACACTTTATTCCTATATTTTTCAGAAATTGTGAAACCTCTACAAGACTTAGTAAAAAATATTCACATTCTTAAATGGGTAGAATAAAAAACACCTAGCTTTCAACAAAATTAAATGGGACATTGTGAAGGTTCCTACATTAATAGGTCTTGATTTTTCTAAGGGGTTTGTTTTGTACACCTTTTCTTCATAATCTACCTATGTCATTGTACTCATGCAAAAATTTAACCTTAATCCTGAAATCCATATTGCTTTTATGAGTTCTACTTAAAGGAGCAGAACTTAACTATTCACTAGTGGAAAAATAGGATTTTATTGTGTACAAAGAAGTAAAGAATTCTTTTTCTATCTTCTTTAGTCTCGAATTAAAGTGATTGTCCCATATCCAATAGGTAGTAACCTCATGATACAAAAGGAAATTAGGGAAAAAAATGCTCATTGGATGACTACCCTCCGAGAGTTCCACCTTCAAATTAAACTAGCACAAATCGTTAGAGGTCAAGGTTTGCATACATTGGTTATTTAAATTTCTTCTTTCCATAGTGACCATTCCACTACTTTAAATGATTCCTCTCTGAGCAATGAAGTATCCTTACTTCAAAACGAAATCTCTTATCATGATCATAATCCCCATTCCTGGTATTTCGACATTGGATTTTATCTGGAAAATGGTACAACACCCTCCCATCTAAATATAACTCATAAAAGAGCATTAAGATTGAAATAATCACCTTATCATATTATTAATAATGTTATTTTAAGGAAAAATTACGATGGAATGTTACTCTACTATTTAGAGTAGGAAGATGTATTAATAGTTCTATGTGAACTCCACTTTATCCCTACTAGTGAGAATTTTGGTGGTGATACCACTGTGCATAAACTTTTAAGGGTAGGATATTACTAGCCTACATTATTTAAATATTCCCATGCCCTTGTCATAGAATACAAGGCCCGCAAAAAGACTGTCTATAGACTTTAAAAAACCTTTCGCTCTTCATCCCATCACTATTGAAGCTCCATTTAAGAAATGGGATTAGACATAATTGGACCAGTCAATCCTCACTCATCTCAGAAACATAATTTTATTACTACAATTATATACTATTTGACTAGATGGGTGGAGGTAGCACTTTTATGTGGTAAATGCTAATCAGGTTATTGATTTTCTGCAATCACACATAATCACTCATTTTGGTGTTACTGAGTCTCTTGTCTTTGATCATGCATCATATTCTCATCTCATGAGTTGGACACATATGAAATAGAAAAATAGATTAACATAAAGTATTCGATAAGCTATTATTTGCAAAGAAATGGTCTCATTGGATCATCAAACAAAAACTTACTAAAAATACTTAAAAGAGTAGTCTCAGAAAATCATAAGAACTGGCATACTACACTTTTCAATGCGCTATGGGCTAATAGAGTCACACCCAAGGTGTTAGCACATAAATCCGCCTTAGGCTGAAAGAAGGCAAAATTTAGGGTAACCACAAACCACGCTCAGTCTGGTAGCTAGCCCTACCAGAACAGGAGAGGGATCTCTCCGAGTTACACTGAGTGAATAAGTGAATGAAAAGGCCTGAGATGACTTACAACAAACTATTTATCTTAGGCTAGTAAGTGAAAATGAAAATAAGAAGTGATTTTCATGAATGACTGTGTTCTGGGCTGTTATGGGACCACTAGACCTCAATGACCAGAGAACTTAATACAAAGGCACATATTATTTCATGAGGCAAGGCAGGCAGAAAGCATAACAATTTAGTTTTAAGATATGGCGGAATGGAGAGATTGATTAAGAGGGTGAAAAGGGCATGGACAACATGAATCCTTTTCAAAAGAAGAATGAACATTGTACATGAAATTTTCCCACAGGCAGAGCAATAAAATTGAATTCTACCTTAGCTAACTTAGAAAATTTCAATGGAAATGAATATGAAATGAGCTATGAAACATAACAAGATACATATGAAACATAAGAGACACGTTTACTACACTCACAACCACATGAATCTCATGAAACAGAGCCACTGCCTTTCATTAATCCTTTGTAAAAAATATACAATGCAGAAACAGAGTTTCTTTCCCACAGTCTCCCAAAAGTTACAAGCCAACCAACCCTTTGCAAATGGTTTGCATACAATATATAGAATGTGCCATCAAGACATAGAATTCCCAAGGGTTGGGGAGTTACTTGAATCATTACAAACTGAAGGTGGAGAGCCAAACAACAGCTACAGGTGCAGTGCCACAAACATGACAAATGGCTTGGTCGCCCTTTGCCTTCCTTTGCCACTTGGATAACTGACCATCTGGAGTGAAAATACTTATAAAACCACCTTAGGTGCCAAAAAACTGAAGTGCATATGAGTGGGCCCACTTGCAAAAGGTTGGGAAGCGAAATTTCGTGAAATGGAGGCATTCTGGCCTTTTTTCCTATATGCGTCGCACCCCTTTCCTATATGCATCACGCCAATTTGAGGCCCGTTTTGAGGAACTTTCCAGAGTCCCAAATGTGCCCAAGTGGGCTCGTTGGAAAGCCCGTCATGGCTACTTTCTAGCCCAAGTGGAATTTTTGAATTCGAAGCTCATTTGCCCCTCCAAATCTTCATTCTCCCAAGACTGCTTCTTGTGTGTCAAAATAGGGGCAGTGAGGCCATTTTTGAGTGTAATTTGCCCTTTTGGTGGCCAAGATCTTCTCCAAATTTCCTGCTCCCAGTGCCAGTAATTTTTATTTTGCATGCTGAATCTAAAAATGCAAACCATTTCTCATTTGGAGCTCCCAATCTTATGCATCGCGCCGCGCCATAGAGAAAAAACCTGTTTTTGTGCCAAAAATTTGTCATGTGACCAAAATTTTCCAAAATTCTTTGAAACTTGGGCTAGAGGTCCTCTATGAAGTGCTATGCTATGCCAAGGAAGCTTTAGCCAAGATTCAAAGTTGATCTTTCTCTTTTGCCTTTTTTTCTTCCTTTGTTGCTTCGCTCAATTTAGCCTTCAAGCTCCTTATTCAGGCCTTTGTGCTCATGTTCCGTGTCCTATAATAACAAGCAATCCTCCTTAGTATGGATTTTTCCCTGTTTGTCTTCTCTAGGTTTTCCTCCAAGTGTAGATTGACCTGATCCAACCAAGACTCACGGTCGTTGTTGATCTCTTGCTCCAAGGTAGTGAGCTCGATCCCTCTCTATTGGATAGCTTGTCGATTTTCACGAATGCTTTGTAGCTCCATGATTGTTTGTTGGTTCTCAAGTTGTTTGTTTCTCTGATCCAGATACTTGATGACCCATCTAGCCCTCTCGAAATTTAGTATCGAGTCTTTGATCTCCTTTTCCTACTCCTGAATGGTTATCCTAAGTTTGGTATTTTCTGCCTCTGTCTCTTCATCCAAAATGAGGATGGCATCGGTCTCCTATGCACCTGATCTCCCCTCATCATGCATGGGCTCCTTGCCCTTGTCTAATACCTATGTAGTCGATGCCGAAAGCAAGGCCCCTTCCACCCCAAGTGGAGATAACACTCGCTTTGCTACTGCAAATAAGTTCCTACTACCTTTTTGATATGTCACAAAAAATTGCGTGATCGTGGTTTCATGGCGCTCATGCTGATAAGAAGGACCACCCAACTCCTGCTCAGGCTCTGATAGTACCTGTGGTGTGCTAAAGAAGTCACGGGAGATGAAGTCCTCCCAGGCAATGCCCTGCAATCCAAACTAATGATCTACCAAAATCCGAAAGAGAGCGAAGTGATAGACACTATTAAGCTGCTATTGAGGGGTCTTATGCAGCATGAAGGTGTTCATCCTCTCTATATTCCTACAAATGAAAAACGGGAGGTTCATCATCCTCACCCTGGTAAAGTGCATGAGAAAGTGGATATGATAGGCATACAATCTAGAGAACCTCCCCTCACAGCTGAAGTATTCCATGATCAATCTCAAGTGCGGAGCATACTCATTCTTCAAGTATCTAAAGGGAAATATTCTTGTGAGCTCATTCAAGAATCTAGTTTTGATGTAAGGCTCATAGAGTTGCCTTTCCACCTTCTTCTTCTTATGCCACTACTCCCCAACATTTGGTATACCTATTGCCACTGATATAGTTTCGAGCATCAATGTGAAAGTGACCCCGACCAAGGTACACTGACCTCCCTGTAGATGAAGCACAAATAAACGGGCCAACTCATGATGAACTTTGACATTTTTCACCCTTTGAAAAAGTTCAAAACATGATAAGTACTAGAAGGATGACATGGAAAGAGGGAATGCTTGTAACACAGTGAGGGTAGTGGGTTCATCCTTGACATGTTTGCCACTTATGTGGCTTCTCCTGGGAGCCTGCCCTTCTGAGGATGAGTCACTCTATGTCTCCCTCTCATACTCGGACGAATGTTGTGATGACATGACTACAATGTGGGCTATGATTAGGCTGCCCCGTTGATGATGGTGTGAGGTTGGGTGCCTTTGTAGTATTTGTTACCAAGGGTAACAATGAAACAGGGATTGTTAGGAAGGGAGTGATGAAATGAGAATAGGGGTTATAGGGAGAAATTTGTTAGGGATGTGGGAGGAGTTTGGGATTTTTGATGGGGTAGGGTTTGGGGTTTCTATTGAGCAATAGGAGGAGGCAAAAGGGAATATGAGTTTGGTAGTGTTAGGGTAGTGATAATAGGAAAAATGGCATAGGGGAACAAGGGAAAAAGATAAGGAACGGAAAAGGGGACCTTGGCATCAACAATACAATTGCACAACCCTAGAAAAATGGTCTCTTGGTGTCTTTATATGGTTGTTTTAAGAGTTTTGTTTCATTTCAATCATTGGGCATAAAAACCACCATATCTTTAACGAATTTGATGAACAAGTGAGTTAATAGAGCCTACCTTGCAAATTTATGTGCTTCACAAAAGAAGCTGAGTGAGTTTAGCACGTTCTGGGCACTTTGCCTATGTGCGCGACACGCAAAACCCAGTGCGCTGCGCCCATTATAAGTTTGAACTATGGGCGAGGGCTGTGTACACTGTGCCCTATGTGTGAGTTGTGCCCTTGCCTATGTGCGCCGCACCCATTATAAGTTTTAACTTTGGGCGGGGGCTATGTGTGCCATGCCCTGTGTGTGCGCCGTGCCCCTGCCTGACCCTGCCTGTGTGTGCCGCGCCCTAAAAACCAACTCCAACTTGCTCCAAACGCTCACCAACACACTCCAATCACTTTGCAATGTCTACCTATGATTTTGGTGGAAAGCTTGTATATAAAGCTTTGGGAGAGATGAGTTTGATTTTTGCCTCTTCAAAAACCCATTTTTCTAATGTTTGAGTTTTGCACTTTTTCACTGACTTTAAAACACACTGATTTTCACTTTCCCTTTGAAATTTTAGCTCGAATGATGAAATTTTCAGCACTCTTTACGGGGGTCGCAAGACAGGACATGTGGCCACGGAAACCATGACTGCATCGGAAAAAATCACTCGATGACTTTTTTTGGAAATTTTGCCATAAATGACACTGTTTGACTTTTCTTCAAAACAGAGTTTTGAAGAAGAGTCGGAGTCTATCCATATGATGATTAAGCTTTCTAAACCATAACTGTGTGAGGGCCTCACTCTAGCCTACATGGATCTACTGGACATGTTTCAAGTACCAAATTGATGAATTCCTAGACCTAGACCTCGAAATGACCTTTGTCCTTTAAAGGACCAGAGCTTGATTGTCATGGACTTTGATGATGATTGACAAAAGACGTGAGCCAGTAGGAGCCAGACATGAGACCATAATGACCTTCTCCGTCAGATTATGGCATGCCCCTAGCAGAATTTAACTGGGAGAATGGGGCGTGACACCTAATCATGAAATGCATAGAGTTTTGAACTCTGACAGAGGACTGACCAGACCGACTCTAAAATTGGCTCCAATGGGGGAGGGTAGCTCCTTGGAGGTTCCAAGAACAGCAGATATCTAGAGGAGCTAGATAGTGCTTTCATCCATTCGGCTATGGAGTCATCATTTTGATAAATAATACCAGACTCTGACTCATTTATGAAGCTGAAACGACCAAAAAGCTGAGTCAAACTTGACATTAAAATGACTTAAAGACTAATTTGAACAACTCTAATGAAATTTAAATAAAATGGTATTTACAATGACAATGAAAGCAACATTTGATAACTTAGAAGTGGTACCGCTTGAGCAGTCGACCATTGATCGGTGCTCCTGGAAAATCCTCTCTATTTATTTCCTTAAGAAGAAAAGAATTTTGCCCCTGATATGCTGCGATATTGAAAGGACCTTTCCAAAGGTTCTTGAACTTACCGTGCTTGCCTTTCTCCTCATTTCTTGCATCCCACTTCAGCACTACATCATCCACCTAAAATTTATCCACCTTTGCCTTTCTATGATAAATTTTCTTCATTTTCTCCTGCAATTTGGATGTGTTCTTGAAAACTTCTTTCTATGATAAATTTTCTTCATTTTCTCCTGCAATTTGGATGTGTTCTTGAAAACTTCTTCTCTGGCATGCTGCAAGTGGACCATTTGATTCAACCTCCTTTTCCTGGGATCTTCTTCACTACCGGCCTCCTGAAGAAGTTTGACAATCGGGGCAGTGAGAGAGGAAGGAAATACTGTATCAACTCCATAAACCAGCTCAAGCAGTGACGTACCTATGTACTTCTTCTGGCTGACCCGATCTACCCAAAGCGCATTTACCAACCTTTTATGCCAGCTCTTCTTGTTCATTTCCAGCAGCTTCTTGATTATGTTGACCAATGATTTCTTTGAGGATTCCGCCAATCCATTTCCTTGCGGATGATAGGCAGTTGAATGACCCAAAATAATGTGATATTTATGAAAAAATTCTACCATCCGCTTTGATTTGAAAGCTGTTGCGTTATCGGTGATTAGCTTTCTCAGATAACCAAAGCGAGACAAGATGTTATTTTCAAGGAATGAAATGATCACCACATCTGTAGCTTGTCTGGTGGGGATCACCTCAATCCATTTTGTGAAGTAATCTATGGCTGTGAGGATCCATTTATGCTGTCCGGAAGAAGTGGGATGAATTTCACCAATGAAATCCAAACCCCATTGCTGAAAAGGGGTGCTCACCTCTAAGGGCTTGAGTGGTAGAGGTTGTAACTTTCGCTTTCCTTCGAAAATTTGACACTTATGACAGTGCTTAACCATCTTATATACATCAGCAAACAATGTCAGCCAATAGTACCCTGCTCTCAAAATTTTGTTCGTTGTTGACTTCCAAAAGAGGTGACATCTGCAGTCTCCTTGGTGGCAGTCCTCCATGACTTGCTTTGTTTCCTTTTCCACCAAACAATTTAACAAAACTCCATCAGGATCTTTCAAATGCAGTGCTAAATTAAGAATGCAGAACATGGCAGCCTTCAACTTAAGTGTTCTCGCTTTGTTTCTAGTCATTCCGGGCAGAGGTGACAAATGTTTAAGCACATATATGATATCAAAATACCATGTAGAAAGAGAAAACATTTCAGATATCTGATTTAGTGGTTCTTCATCATTCTCATCAGACAAAGCATCAATCAGATTTATGTCTAAAGCATGCAATTTTGATTCAGCCATTAGCTTCGTCAATCCCTATCCTTTCACCAGTTTTGTGGGCTTTATTTCTATGTCATATTCCAGCAAGGCTGCAATCCACTTGCCTCTTCTTCCTTCCGGATCGACCTGCACTAAAACATCCTTTACAACAGCGTTAGAAACATAGGCCAGAATGGGAGAATGTAGAATATACACCCGGAAATCTTTCAATGCCTTCACAAGTGCAAGAGCCTACTTTTCAATGATGTTATACTTTAAAGTTGCATCTCTTATAGCTCTGCTGAAAAATGCAAGGGGTCTTTCATGATCCTCTCTCTTCTGCAATAATACCGTTGCCATAGTATGCTTCGAAGTGAATGAAAACAATATGAAATCTTGAGTATAGTTCGGGCTTACTAGAACTGGTGCTGAGGAAAGAGCCAATTTGACCAAATTGAAAGATTTTACTGCCTCTTCCGTCCATTTCACTTGGTTGTCCTTCTTAAGCATGTCTGTCATTTCTTTTAGATGCTCTGCGAGATTGGGTACAAAGCGGCGGAGGAAGTTCATCTTGCCATTGAATGATTGTATCTCCTTTTTATTCCGGGGTAGATCTATTTTCCGAATTGCTTGCACACGTGCCGAGTCAATACGGATGCCATCCTTCGAGATAATGTGTCCGAGTAGTTTGCCTTCTTCCATGGCGAACAAGCTCTTCTTTAGATTCAGTGACAAGCCATATTTTCTGCACTTTAGGAAGACAATTTTAATATGGTACATATGCTCTTCATCAGATTTAGAAAACATCGTCAAATCGTCCAAATACACCACCGAAAAGGGATCCTTCTCGTTTGTAAAAGCCAAGTCCATAGCACACTGAAATGTGGCACCCACATTCTTCAAACCGAAAGGAATTTTCGCGTAATGAAAGGTCCCCCATGGATTGGTGAACGCTTTCTTGTCTTGGTCATCCTCATGGACAGAAACTTGGTTATATCTAGAATAACCATCAAGTAGTGACATGTAAGATGCCCCCACTACTCGCTGAAGTATATGGTCCATTTTGGATAGTGGATAGTTGTCCTTCAATGAGACTTTGTTAATATTTCTGAAATCGATGCATAAGCGAATTTCCCCTGTCTTTTTCCTTACGGGTACCAAGTTGGAGATCCAATCTGAAAATCTAATTGGCACAATGATTCCTGATTTGTACAACCTGTTGATCTCCTTTTCAATAGATGGCAACAAATTTGGATTTAGCCTTCTCAACTTTTGTCTAAATGGCTTTTGATTAGGCTTGATGGGTATAGTGTGCTAAATTATATTGGTGTCATACATCTTTAAGTCGAAATAGTCCCAAGCACACACATCTGCAAATGAAGAAATCAAACTGATACAGTTATCCTTGACCTTTGGCGGCAATGCTTTAGACAATTTTACCAATTTAGGATTTGCAGCTGTCCCAATATTGACGTCTTCCACACCCTTCTCTGTTGGCTGCAATGTTGGCTTGCAGGCTACATCATCTTGATCGAAGAGTTCTTCTAGAGGTATCAAGCCTTTGGGAATAATGTTATTCTTCAGCTGCAACACTTCCATTTCATTGATCTGCATTTCATCTATACCATTGCCTTTTCCATCATAATTTTCTTCATGAATTGAGGTCTCTTTAAACTTGCCTTTGTTTTGCAGAAAATCATCAATCTCGTCATCATCTTGGAACACTTGCCAATATATCTTAATGTCTGGAACGGTTGGATGGTGCTTGACATGGATTTCGAATTTGTTACTAGAGTTCATTGGGATTTTGAAACTACTTGCTGCCTTAGCAAGAGAATTGACAATGCTATTTTGTATGCGAGGCACACATGTCAAGGTGTATTCTGAGAATAATTTCAGAATGTCTAGGACTGCGTTACGGTAGGCCCGCATCCTAGGATGCTTTGCTTGATATTCGCCTCTGACCTACTTGATAACCAATTCAGAGTCGCCATATACTGAGATCCTCTTAGCGTTCAGCTTTCTTAGAATCTTCAGGCCATCAATCAGAGCTTCATACTCAGCTTCATTATTTGAACCTTCAAAAGCCAACTTGTAAGAGCATACTCGTACGTTACTAGGGACCTTGTTTGGGGCAGAGAAGGGACTGCGTACCCAAATTCCTATTCCAGCGCCATCATTTCCCACTGCTCCATCAAAATCCATGGTCCACAAACCTTCCTCCTCCTCTTGCAAGTGCTGGAAATCTATTTGTTGTGCCTTGCCTGCTTGTTGTCCATTGCTTTCAGCTGATTGCCCAACGGTGTTCTACTGTTCTTGTTCCTCTTTCTTCAAAACTTCTCTGAAATTTTATGTTATTTCCGTAATAACATTTGCTTCTACCAACTGACTATTTATATCATTTAAACTATCTGAATACAAAACAAAAGACTCTAAATTTGTATGTACATAGTTAATAGGATGATTTATTGGTTTCTCCTTGCTTGTGATCATGTACTTCATTTTTTGTTCCCGATATAATTTCCTCATTTGTCCAAATACTGGAATCGTTGCATAGGAGAATTCTAGTTGTAGTGTCCCTTTTAGTTTCGCTACCCAAGACCTGGAAAGAAGCATGCCAAACCTTGGAGGAATGTCTGCCACCACAATATCCATCAAAACATTCTTCATGGGGAGCTGATCCAAACTCACCACCAAGTCTTTGATGAGACCTATACATCTTACTTTGCTAGAATCGAATGAATAGAGATCATGATATTGTCGGGTGATGTCCAGACCAAGCTTGTCCATAATTTCCTTGGGCATGAGATTGTGAGAGGCTCTGGAATCGAACATGGCGTTATGTAAAACAAAATCATGCAACCTCAAACTGATGTAGAAAGGTGGCACCTCACTGTCATGAGACTTGCCATTTGATGCTGGCCCAAAAGTCATTTCAGGTTGATCATCTTCGACAATCACCATGTTGGACATTGGGCCCAAATTTAACATTTTAGATACTTGTCCTTTATAACTGTTATTCTTCAATATTTCAGTGAAAGGGATGGATATTTTTAGTTTGGAAATCTCATTCTCTAAATTGAACATGGGAATCCTCTCCACCTCTTTGACCTGGATTTCTTTCCTCTCCCTTTATTTTGATGTAACTTGCTGATGTGCTGGTTTTGTTGATTCTAATTTGCTACTCTCCGTTTCAACCACCTCCTTTCCTTTCCTTTGTGTACCAGCTGAATCATTCTTTAGCGCTTCAACATCCTTCTTTTTCTGAATGGGTCTGACTGACACATCCCTGTTTCTAAGTGAAAATTGTTGTTGTTGGGTGGACAACGCATTCATGTAGCCTCTTTGGTATTCATCTGATTGCTCCTCCAAGACGGTATCGCTTGCTAGAATGAAATCTCCATCTTTGTGTGTAGTTGAATTCTCTGCATATTCCTCCTCTTCAGTGAGATAAGTAGGCAAATCGTCAGGAGTAAAGAGATGATTTTCTTCGCCTATTACATTCTCGTCTTCATCTGATTCCGGTCCATGCACAAATTTTTGCTACAAAGATGTTTGTACTGATTGTTGTGCAATTGGCTCTTGAGCTCATTGATCTCTCTGTCTTATCCTATACTGTGGTTGTTGCTAGCCACGAAAGTTAGGATTTCTAACTTGTAGCTCCGGTTTGTCAAGATTCACTCTCTCAAGCATCTTCTCTACCTTCTGAAGTAGCTGATCTACCGAGGAAGATTCTTCCTTTGCAGTGACCTTCTTTTCTGCTTTTGCTCTAGCCTTGTTGGTCAGCAGATTTGCTTCAACACTGACTGTTATCTTCTACATGTCCTCCATTGTAGCCGGTTCGCTTTCTCTCAATTGATAAGCCATATCAGCATCAAAACCATCTGGGAACTTCAACATGGCTAGTGGCACAGGTGGCTTTAGATTATCTGGAATTTCATTATACACTGTATTGAATCTAATGCAATAATCTTGGTCCGACTCACCAGCGTTTCTCTTGATTTGCTCATATTCAGACAAAATTTGAAGAGGGTTCTTTTTCGCTTCCCAGCGGTTCAAGAATTGTCTTTGTAGGTCTGCCCAGGTAGCGATACATGCAGCCGGTAAACCTCTGAACCATTTCCTTAATTCACCCGCAAATGTTTGTACAAAAAGTCTCATCGCCACATTTTTCGTATCTATCTCATGAAGTTCATAAAAGTCTACCATTCTGTCCACATGTTGCTACGTAGTAATGCCATTAGGAGTATCAACGGGCATATCATCTAAAATTTGAGGCAAAACAAGCGGTGTGAAACGTGCAGCCATCACTCTTGGTGGATTTGTCCTCGGAGGTGTTGGAGGAGTGGGCACAGTTTGTAAGGGGCTATCAATGGGAGTTTGAAGCTGAGCTATTATGTAGTTACCAATAGACTGGTTAGCCCTTTCCATCTCCAAGTCTACAAGAAACTGTTGATTGTGGACACTAGAGTCAACCGCTCTTTTGGACTTGGTTTCAAACAACAATAATGCAAACTTCTCGTCAAACTCTAGCTCTTCAATATACTCAAAAATGTCCGGGCATGAATGAGATTTGAGCACGGACAATATAGAGCTTTCTTGATAAAGATTTCTTGAAATCAAATTGGGATTTTCATAGATGAGTGGAGGGTTGGGATCTGGATTAGCTCTAGTGTATCTTTGAGAAGCCAGCGTGCTATTGAGAAAAATCAAAGGACACAACCTATTTTACATCAACCTATCAAATCCTAAACTTATCATCTAGAAGCTTAGAATTATTAAGAAGCAAGGGGATTTGATTTCTCCCCAGTGGAGTCACCACTATGTTAGCACCTAAATCCACCTTAGGCTGAAATAAGGCAAAATTCAGGGTAACCACAAATCACGCTCAGTCTGGTAGCTAGCCCTACGAGAACAGGACAGGGCTCTCTCCAAGTCACGCTGAGTGAAGAAGTGAATGAAAAGGCATGAGATGACTTACAACAAACTATTTATCTTAGGCTAGTAAGTAAAAATGAAAATAAGAAGTGATTTTCATGAATGACTGTGTTCTGGGATGTTATGGGACCATAGGACCTCAATGACCAGAGAACTTAATACAAAGGCACGGATTATTTCATCAGGCAAGGTAGGCGGAAAGCATATAAATTTAGTTTTAAGATATGGCAGAATGGAGAGATTGATTAAGAGGGTGAAAAGGGCATGGAGAACATGAATCCTTTTCAACATAAGAATGAACACTGTACATGAAATTTTCCCATAGGCGGAGGAATAAAATTGAATTCTACCTTAGCTAACTTAGAAAATTTCAATGGAAATGAATATGAAATGAGTGATGAAACATAACAAGATACATATGAAACATAAGAGATATGTTTGCTACACTCACAACCACATGAATCTCATGAAATAGAGCCACTACCTTTCATTAATCCTTTGTAAAAAATATACAATGCAGAAACAGAGTTTCTTTCCCATAGTCTCCCAAAAGTTACAAGCCAACCAACCCTTTGCAAATGGTTTGCATACAATATATAGAATGTTCCATGAAGAGATAGAATGCCCAAGTGTTTGGGAGTTACTCGAATTATTACAAACTGAAGGTGGAGAGCCAAACAACAGCTACAGGTGCAGCGCCACAAACATGACAAATGGCTTGGTGGCCCTTTGCCTTCCTTTGCCAGTTGGATAACTGACCATCTGGTGTGGAAATACTTATAAAACCACCTTAGGTGCCGAAAAACTGAAGTGCATATGAGTGGGCCCACTTACAAAACGTTGGGAAGCGAAATTTCGCGAAATGGAGGCATTCTAGCCTTTTTTCCTATATGCGTCGTACCCCTTTCCTGTATGCATCACGCCACTTTTAGGCCAGCTTTGAGACACTTTTTGGAGTCCAAAATGTGCCCAAGTGGGCTCGTTGGAAATCCTGTCCTATCTACTTTCCAACCCAAGTGGAATTTTTGAATTTGGAGCTCATTTGCCCCCCCAAATCTTCATTCTCCCAAGACTGCTTCCTGTGTGTCAAAATAGGGGCAATGAGGCCATTTTTGAGTGTAATTTGCCCTTTTGGTGGTCAAGATCTTCTCCAAATTTCTTGCTCCCAGTGCCAGTGTTTTTTATTTTGCATTTCGAATCCAAAAATGCAAACCATTTCTCATTTGGAGCTCCCAATATTACGTGTCGTGCCGGTGGCGTGGCACGTATAGAGAAAAAACCTGTTTTTGTGCCAAAAATTTGTCATGTGACCACATTTTTCCCAAATTCTTTGAAACTTGGGCTGGAGGTCCTCTATGAAGTGCTATGCTACAGCAAGGAAGCTTCAGCCAAGATTCGAAGCCGATCTTGCTCTTTTGCCTTTTTTTCTTCCTTTGTTGCTTCACTCAATTTAGCCTTCAAGCTCCTTATTCGGGCCTTTGCCCTCATGTTTCGTGCCTTGTAATGAAAAGCCATCCTCCTCAGTATGGATTTGTCCTTGTTTTCCTTCTACAAGTTTTTCTCCAAGTGTAGATTGACCCGATCCAACCAAGACTCACGGTCGTTGTTGATCTCTTGCTCCAAGGTAGTGAGCTCGATCCCTCTCTGCTGGATAGCTTGTCGATTTTCATGAATGCTTTGTAGCTCCATGATTGTCTGTTGGTCTTCAAGTTGTTTGTTTCTCTGCTCCAGATACTTGATGGCCCATCTAGCCCTCTCGAAATTCAGTATGAAGTCTTTGATTTTCATGTCCTGCTCCTGAATGGTCATCCTAAGTATGGTATTTTCTGCCTCTGTCTCTTCATTCGGAATGAGGATGACATCGGTCTCCTGTGCACCTGATGGCCCCTCATCATGCACGGGCTCCTTGTCCTTGTCCAATACCTATGTAGTCGATGCCGGAAGCGAGGCCCCTTCCACCCCGGGTGGAGATAACACTCGCTTTGCTGCTGCAAATAAGTTCCTACTGCCTTTTTGATATGTCACCAAAAATGGCATGATCGTGGTCTCATGGCACTCATGCTCATAAGAAGGACCACGCAACTCCTGCTTCGGCTTTGATAGTACCTATGGTGTGCTGAAGAAGTCACGAGAGATGAAGTCCTCCCAAGCAATGCCTTGCAGTCCCAACTGATGATATACCAAAATCCGAATGAGAGCGAAGTGATAGACACTGTTAAGCTATTGTTGAGGGGTCTTATGCAGCATGAAGGTGTTCATCCTCTCTATATTCCTGCATATGAAAAGTGGTAGGTTCATCATCCTCACCCTGGTAAAGTGCATGAGCAAGTGAATATGATAGGCATACAGTCTAGAGAACCTCCCCTCACAGCTGAAGTATTTCATGATCAATCTCATGAGCGGAGCATACTCATTCTTCAAGTATCTGAAGGGAAATACTCTTGTGAGCTCATTCAAGAATCGGGTTTTGATGTAAGGCTCATAGAGTTGCCTTTCCACCTTCTTCTTCTTATGCCACTGCTCCCCAACATTTGGTATACCTGTTGCCACTGATATAGTTTCGGGTGTCAATGTGAAAGTGACCCCGGCCAAGGTAGACTGACCTCCATGTAGATGAAGCACAAATAAATAGGCCAACTCATGATGAACTCTGACATTTCTCACCCTTCGACAAAATTTGAAACATGATAAGTATTGGAAGGATACAATGGCAAGAGGGCATGCTTGTAACTCGGTGAGGGTAGTGGGTTCATCCCTGACATGTTTGCCACTCTTGTGGTGTCTCCTAGGAGCCTTCTCTTTTGAGGATGAGTCACTCTATGTCTCCCTCTCATACTCGGACGAATGTTGTGATGACATGACTACAATGTGGGCTATGATTAGGCTACCCCTTTGATGATGGTGTGAGGCTGGGTGCCTTTGTAGTATCTATTACCAACAGGAACAATGAAACATGGATTGTTAAGAAGGGAGTGATGAAATGGGAATAGGGGTTATAGGGAGAAATTTGTTAGGGATGTGGGAGGAGTTTGGGATTTTTGATGGGGTAGGGTTTGGGGTTTCTATTGAGCAATAGGAGGAGGGGAAAGGGAATATGAGTTTGGTAGTGTTAGGGTAGTGATAATAGGAAAAATGGCATAGGGGAACAAGGGAAAAAGATAAGGAAGGGAAAAGGGGACCTTGGCATCAACAATACAATTGCACAACCCTAGAAAAATGGTCTCTTGGTGTCTATATATGGTTGCTTTAAGAGTTTCGTTTCATTTCAATCATTGGGCATAAAAACCAGCATATCTTTAACCAATTTGATGAACAAGTGAGTTAATAGAGCCTACCTTGCAAATTTATGTGCTTCACAAAAGAACTTGAGTAAGTTTGGCACATTCTAGGCACTTTGCCTATGTGCACTACGCGCAAAACCCAGTGCGTTGTGCCCTGGGTATGCGCCGCGCCCGTTATAAGTTTGAACTGTGGGCGGGGGTTGTGTGCGCCACGCCCTATGTGTGCATCGCACCCTTTGTGTGCGTCGCGCCCCTGCCTGTGTGTACCATGCCCGCTATAAGTTTGAACTGTGGGTGGGGGCTGTGTGCACTGCGCCCCTACCTGTGTGCGCTGCGCCCCTGCCTGTGTGCGCCGCGCCCTGAAAACCGACTCCAACTTGCTCCAAACGCTCACCAACATACTCCAATCACTTTGCAATGTCTCCCACTGGTTTTGATTTACACAATGCCTCTGAGTTTGGTGGAAAACTTGTATATAAAGCTTTGGGAGAGATGAGTTTGATTTTTGCCTCTTCAAAAACCCATTTTTCTTATGTTTGAGTTTTTCACATTTTCACTGACTTTAAAACACACTGATTTTCACTTTCCCTTTGAAATTTTAGCTCGAATGATGCAATTTGCAGCACTCTTTACGGGGCTTTCAAGATAGGACATGTGGCCACGGAAACCATGACTGCATCTGAAAAAATCACTTGACGACTTTTTTTGGAAATTTTGCCATAAATGACACTATTTGACTTTTCTTCAAAACAAAGTTTTGAAGAAGAGTCGGAGTCTATCCATATGACGATGAAGATTTCTGAACCATAACTATGTAAGGGCCTCAGTCTGGCATGCATGGCTCTACTAGACATGTTTCAAGTACCAAATTGATGAATTCCTAGACCTAGACCTCGAAATGACCTTTGTCCTTTAAAGGACCAGACCTTGACTATCATGGACTTTGATGATGATTGACAAAAGACATGAGTCAATAGGAGCAAGACATGAGACCATAATGACCTTCTCCATTAGATTATCGCATGCCCCTATCGGAATGCAACTGGGAGAATGGGGCGGGAAACCTAATCATGAAATGCATAAAGAGTTTTGATCTCTGACGAAGGACTAACGAGACCGACTCTAACACAAGAATGCTATACAAAACTCACCCTTTTGCCTAGTTTATGGTAAAGAGCCCATTTTACCTCCTCACATTTTTCTGCCTTCTCTATAATTGTCTCAAAGTGTTCAAGAAGTAAAGTCATCAACTATGGAAAATAGAATTAATGCCTTATTGAAATTGGAAGAAGAGAGAGAAAAAGCTAGAACCAAGTTAGATCAAAATAAAAAATTAGTAAAATGATGCTTTGATAATAAATCTACTTCTGACTGTGAACTTGAAGTTGGTGACCTCATTTTAAAATGGGACAAAGCTCATGAAGACAAGGGTGAACATACTAAGTTTTAGAGATTGTCGCTATGACCTTTTCTTATTACATAAAAGATTGGGCCCAACACTTTTCGATTGCCTACTTTGAAGGTTCAACCTATGTTCCTTAGTTAATGGGAAACTTTTAAACAAATATTTTGCATGATCTCCTTTGGGAGACTATTGCATATATATACTTATATACATATATAATATATATATAATATATAATATATTTAATATATAAATATATATATTATTATATATATATATATATATATATATATATATATATATATATATACTTCTCTTTCTTTTATTTCTTGCTTTTGTGTGGGTTGGGATTTTTTTAGTGTATGTTTTTTATTTATCTTTTCTTCCCATTCCACAATAGAATATGACAGAAAAATAAAAAAATAAAAAAATTAAGGAAATATTTTATCAATGATTTTTAACTCATGCGTTGATTACTAAGTGAGTTCTTCTAGTTTGGTTTAAATAAGCAGGTTTCTTTCTCAAATTGTTTTTAAATCTCCTCCCAATTATAAAAATTATGTAATCCCATTCATTTAAGAAAAATTCTCATCATGAGTAAGCATATTATTTTAAGTAACAACATTATTATTAAGTTGGTAATTTAAACTTTTCATGCTATCCCTTACTCTGAAGGACCATATTTTCCTTCCCATTTATTAAGTAATCCATTAAGGATTAATATCTATCAGAGTGTAATTAAAAAATATAAAAGGATTAAAATAAAACTAAAATAATTTATTTATGTTACTAAAGGATTGATTGAGGGATATGAGGTCTCATTACAAGCCAACCTACCATGATCATGAGTATTAAAGAAAGTGTCATTACCATATCTGGTCACCAAGCTAGGATAATGGCTTCTAGTTGAAAAATTGAAAACAACAGGTATCATCACGATCCAACTTGTTCACTTATGTTATTTCTCATGAATGGAACTAATAATATCTTGTTACCAAGCCAAGACAATGACCTTCGTCCAATGTTTAATTTACTTATTGACTAAAACTCTAGATCTATATCCAATAGATGAGACATCAGAGAGTTATTTGGTTAAAAGGTGGCCCTACTGATGATACGGACGCCTGTTGGAAGAAGTAGCTCCACCTATGGCATTAAATTCATTATTTATCTAAATTCTACATTTTTTTTGTTCATCTCTACAAATTTGTTATCTGTAAGGCTTCTTCTAAAAAAATAAATAATTTAGTGGGGTTTTATTTTAGTTTTTGTACATTGAAGTCATTTTTATTTTAAGGAGTGAATGGATGGATGTAATATTTAATAGGATGAGCTAAAGAAATTGATTTTCTACATTTTATACATGATTATATTGCATCTTACTTGTATCCCTTTATTTTGTGATTTTGGTTAGAGAAAACAGGTTTTCCTGATCAATCGCTATTGTTGGCAGGCCGACCCCCCACCTCCCTTTTCATTTTTATTGAAAAGATAAAGGGAGCCTCTTTAAATTTTATTTTCTCACTTGTTTTCACTTAATTGGATTTGTATTGGATAGACTCTTAAATTCTTTATTTAATCATCACTTTGATAAGTTTTTTGCTTTACTGTGGTATCTATTTCTCTATTCATTGAAACACAAGGATTTACTTTCCTAATTTCTTCGATTGTTACTAATAAATAGTTTCCCCTAATTACAAGGAAATATAGAATCATATATTCTATAGCAGCTCATAATCATGTTTATAATGCTAATGGGGTCATTTTAATACACTAACATCATGATTTCCTATACAAGTTATATTTCATTTCATTGATACCTTCACTTTTAAATGTTTCATTTTCATATGCATGGTATTTACCTAAAGTATGTAACCCTTACTGGTTGTGTTGTATGTCTTAATTGATTGTTGATATGAATTAATCATGCCATATGCATCTCTGGTATGTGTTATTTAATGGCCCAAAAGCTTCGACTTAAGTATATGATTTGGGCAATTCCTTTCATAGATATGCAGTTACAGTAAGTACTTGGTTTGATCACCCTGTCATGTTAGTATGCCTTGATTACAATTTATTATCCACATTCCAAGATCATCCTTGCTCTGTCATAAACTGGTACCTAACAAATCTTGATTTCATCTCTAGGGTATTCTTGAGAGGGTTTCATCAAACCATTCATTTTTGTCATTCTCATTTTGATCCCAAGGGTTTTATAACTTAGGGTTGCATGTCTGGTGTCAATTTTTCAAGTCCTATTCTAAGTCGACCTATAGATTTTCCTCTATAACATGCCTCAATTTTTCTGAGAAGAACTCATTGGAGCAGAAATCATAGAGGCAGAAGAAGAGTTCTTATCTTTGTTTCATCAAGTATGTTGGTGGTAGCGTTTTCTATTGTTTCAAGGGCACAATAATGAAGTGGTCAAGGATTTTTCAAATTATTTCAATGGAGGAAAAGCTTATGTTGGTGACCTTGAAATTAAAACCAAGTTGTCGCTTGTGGAAGTAGCCACCCAATTACCTTTGGAAGGTGAGTATTGGTAAAAAAAATGTTACAGTGAAAATCATTCCATGGAAGAAATTGATAGTGAATAAGGATTGTGAATACTCTATTAAAGGTATGCCTATATCGTTTCTCAAACCAAAATGGTGTAACATGTTACATTTGATTCACATATACATAGCTTTGGAGGCTCATTACAATGTTGTTGTCATGTATTACATTTGGCTTTTGATGGCCCTTTTAGGCCAGAAACTTAATTTTCCATATTTTTTTCGTCTAAAGAGTTTAACAAGGATTCCAAGGCTTACCAACTCTAGCATTAAAACCTTGAAAGGTATATTTGATGTCATGGGTTTATTTTTATATTGGTTAGATATCATTTATCTCATACTAGTGATAATTGGGATCTATTTCTCACTCAAAATTTATGGCAAACCCTTCCTGTTTGATATTGTTTAGTCGTTTACCACTACAACTCCCAACCCTTCTCCTATTGATTCAACTCCTTCCATGAATGAGGAGTTACAATAGGATGAATGTGAGTTATCTCCTCAAATTCTCAGTTCACCCTCTTAAGAGGATAGCCAAATTAAACATTCTGAAATATTGACTTCTCTCCAAGTTATTAGGAGAGAAACCAATGCTCAAAGGTTCAATTCCATTGTTTGAATCTCCTCGGCCTAAAACATAGCATGTTTAGCCTACAAACAAATAAGAAATTATTGTTGAGCCAATTAATTTTTCCTAAAAGGACTGACTAAATTCTACACATTAATTTGTCAACCCGAGTTTCATTTTTTCTATTTCACGGTTATCAACACAGTTTATGCAAGAGAAATGTTGGTATGACTAGTTATTGTTATTCTATTGAAAAGAAAATCTGCAATGTCGGAGAAATAAAATCATAATGCAATTTATAATTATAGCAATCCATTCAAAACATTATCTTCTAAATGATTCTTAAGGAAACAACAAAAGAGAACATACTCGATATCAGGTTGTTTCTTAGGGAACAACAACTACATAATAGAAAAAAAGTACTACAAAATCATAACATCAAAAGTGATTAAGTAATAAAGATAATGATCTATGATAATCTATAGGAAATGACAAGAAATGACAATTATCTTAATATATTAACTACAACAAATCTATTCTATAACGATCTTGATAAAATCTGATTCAAAATAGAGCATTTGATTTGTTAAACAAGAAATAAGAAATTAAGAACAATTACACAAAGGGAAATAGCTCAAACATGAGAATCAAACACTAATTTAATGATACAAGTGAAGAAAACGTTGCTTCCAAGATTGGGCTCAAATCACCAGAATCGAACTTCCTTATGAAAAGAATTAGCACAATAGATTAACTTTGAGTAATAAACGCTTCCATTCAATTATGAAGAACCAATTACAATCAATTTATTCGCAAGTCTGAGCTTATTTCAAAAGAACATTACAATTGAACTAATACAAGTTTTTATATAATGTCGATAAAAGATAAGAAGAAGGAATCTATTTCTAATAACAAGCAATCATGAAAATATAAATATTCTAAGGATGCTCATTTAAGCTACAACTATCTTAATGCACCTAGAGGACCAGTTTGGAAGCTCATCTTTAACTAATTTTCTCCAAACAAAGTGATCTAGATCTTTTTACTTCATTGATGCATCCAGAATCACATATAAAAGAGCATGTGATCATAAAATACATACACATAACATAATCAGAAATGAAAGTCAATCATGAGAATCAAAGCACAAGATATTGATAATGGACTTCACCTAGTGTGATCTATGTTTTTGGGCTCTACTTAAAGTGGGGAGGCTGATTTCATTAATATTTAGCAAAAATCAAACTACATGCATGTACAAAAGGCACCTTATACCTCCATTTCTAGGGATGGATTGAAAGTGCAAACCTATGCTGAAGAAATAGACTACATCGTTGAATTCCTAGCATGAAATCGTGTCAAATAACTATAAACTCAACCCTTTCTAACACCATCAAAATCTGAACCCTTGGGAATCTCAAAGGTTCTCCAAAGATTCCTTCTCGTTGGCTGACTGGGGTTTTTCTGCTTAGATGAAAAATATGACTTCACCGCTGTGCTCCTTGAGAAAAACTGAGTAATTTGAGTATAAAGTTGGCATGGTTCTGCTATCACTCAGGTTGTCCCTAGGCTCCTAATAGGGATACGGCCGAGGTAACCACAAACCAATCTTCTGATTGCAGGTTCTAGCCCACCTACAATCGGAGAGGGCTCTCTCCTTTTAATTCAACCTTAGTTGAATGATTTAGGCTACTTTCTGACTTCAAGGGACGTGTTGATCTGTGATTGAAAGAAGGTAGGATTCTCAAACAAAGAGGCAATGTAAGGTGTATAAGTTCGAACCATTGGGCATGGAGTCACAGATTGAGGCTTGCGCAGCGTTCTTCTTTGCGTCACAAGGGGATACGGAGCGGGATAGCCACACAGGATAACAATTCTCTATCTGCTAAAGTACGGGTGAAAACATCAGGGATGAAAGGCAAAGGAGAATCATTTCATCATGTCGACAAAGAGGAGAAGTGGATTGAAATGGATCCAGGAGGGCCCCGAAGGGCACAAAAATTTTAAGGAAATTTTTTTTTTCCTAAAAAAAAGACATGCACTCATATGTGGAAAGGAAACAACGTTAAACCAGATCATTTAAGAATAACAAGCTCATAATTTTTTCGAAGAAAACATTTGAAAAACACAGACAATGAACTTTAGGTGTAATGAAACAAATCTTAAGCTATTCTTTTTTCCTGCAATTTAGAAAGGCGGAAAGGTGGTAAAAAAAAAAAAAATTAAACAGAGGAGAGGAACACTTATTGGATCATGTAGAAGCACAGGAATTCCGTGATCATTCCTTGGCCAAGAGAAAACATCAAGTAGTTTTGCAATCCATGCTTTCGGCAATCTTTGATTATGGAAATTATGACAGTTACAGTGCGAGTCTCTGCTCGGAAAAAATGCTGGAAAGAAGACTGACCAACAACTACTACCAACCAACCAACCCCTCACAACATTGCTTAGGGTGGCATTTATAAGCAAAATATCGGAAAGACATCATTACAAGTGACCTCGACAGGTCTGCTTAGAACTCTTCAAAAATCTAAGTGTTGCTGGACTTTAATGCAAGTAAATCTTTTGGCTGCGCTGGGGGCAACTGGATCGGAACAGGTGATGAGGTGGCCCTTGGGGACCAGATGCAGTGCTGCTGGAGTGATTGTGCTTCGGGAACTGCAGTTCGGCTCTAGTGTGAATTGAGTGTGCAATAATTATGATTTGAGAGCTTCAAGTAGTTTCGCCCTCTTTCTATGAATCTGCTGGAATATGTTAAATGTTCTCCTGCTTCGGGCCACTCCTCAAGATATTCGCTGATACTCTTTGCCGCTACATTGATGGCTCCCGCCGTCGACTGATACTCTTTGACATGCTTGATTCCTGATGATTTGATCTGATACACTTTAAACTCTGTGATTGATCTGCTGCTGTCTTTAAACTGGTTCCTTTTGGCACGATCGGGCAATTTTCGGGCTTTTTCGGCGCGCAATGGGCTAAGAAATCAGAAGATTCCCTGAAGATTCCTCGAAATGGCCTATTTCCCATAGCGATGCGCGATTAGCGCTTCGCGCTAATCGCGCATCAGAAACTGCCTCTGTTTCTTGATCTGGAGCTCCGAAGTGCGATTTTCCTTCCTGCGCGAAGTTTTCGACTTTCTGGCTGCTGACGTAAGCATGGCGTCGGCTGTACGGCGGATGACGTCAGCTGTGGGTCCCTGGTACAGAGCGACGCGGTGAAGTGCTGAAGGTAATGTGATGAAGAAACTCCGATGTGATATCGCGATATCGCGTCGGCGAGGAAAGGAGGGGTGACTGAGTCAGACACTCGGTGCTTGCGATCACCGATCGCCGATATCGCAATATCGCATCGGCGGGGAAAGGAGGGGTGACTGAGTTGGACACTCGATGCTTGCGATCGCCGATATCGCAATATTGCATCAGCAGGGAACGGATGGGTGATGACTTGCATGGAGATGAGAGTGCGAGGTTGCGATGCGATATGGCTTTGAGGAGGAAAGAGCAAGTAAGTGGGTGTGAAGGGCATTTGAGGTTTCGGAAGGGGTCCGATTTCGTCAGAGGGATTTTATACTTTGGAAGGAGTCCATTGTATCTGGGAGGTGGTTTTGGAGGTCAAGGGTTCTTGCTGAGTTTCAGATAAACTGAGCAATTCCCGGGAGTACTTATGGTTATTTTTCAACGAGGGGGAGGGATATTACGTAGGGGAATTTTACTTAATATTAATAAGGGGATGGGAAGCATAGGGAGCTAAATAATAATGTTAGTGGTTAATATGGAGATGGTAGGAAAGCGCTAAGTTCGGGAGAGCTTAGGCTGTTACAAGGGGGTAGGACCATACTTTAGGAGAAAATATGGAACAACTTAGAGTAAAGGAGATCTTTACTCAAGCCAGTGTTATGAAGATGATGGAACTTAAGAGGTGTCAAGCAGATCTTGACCTCTTTTGGGGAAGTTAGTTAATGATTGGGGAGAACAGAGAAGGGGAGTCAGTTATACCTCTTGTGAGCTTTTTGCATACAGATCCTTGCTGATTATGTCCTGAATGATATGACACCTGAAAACCTGGAACTGCTTAGCAATTGAACAACCTCAGAGCTACCTACCCAGCCTACTTACCTAGCATTTTTTCTTCTTTTGTTTGGGGGTGCACTTAGACTTGCAAACCCGTCATTCATTTTTCTTTTGATGCTTTCCTATCTACATACTACCCTTATTCCTTCCAGAGCCCAGATTAAGCTGTTGGGCTTCTCTACCTATCTAAGAATCTGCCAAGATTAAACTGTTTGGACAGATTTACAATCTCTATATTCTAAAACAAGAAATTTAAACCTAGGGAGACCAAGATTAAACTGTTTGGACCTCCCTTTAACTGAAAAGTAGCGATACCGGGATAACTTTACAAAATTTGAAGGCAATTGAATGAACTTGAAGTAGCCTTCTTCACTTGGAGACTGTTAAGAAAATATGGAGCATTGCAGCAAGAAAAGTACAACATATTTGGCCTGTGAAATGCCAATCATGAAAAAGAATAACCTGCTGCAGCAGGAAGCTAACAGTGGCTCCACTCGGGGATGGCTTCTCCTTGTGAGAAGTCAAGAATAGCAGGCTAGAACGCCTTGGTTTTCAGTTTCTTGCTGTCTTCTGCAAAACTTGTTTTCTCCGGCTTCTTTATTCCTTCTACCTACCTACCCTAACCGGCATTTATTTTGCCATTAGGTGAAATCAAACAACCAGTGCAGCCATTTAAGCAACTGTGAAACGAGATGAACTTGCTGACTGATAGTTTCTGAACGTAAAAACATCATTCGGGTATATGCTTTTGTAACCAAAATTGTGGCATCTACCACTTGCTACTGAAGTATGTGGTCTTCACTGAGAAAGCACCTTAACAAAATTGGGTTAAGCCGAAGTTCCATGTAGTCTGCAATGGGATCGATGAACTTACCCTGTGAGAGAACTTCTTCTGCTTCTTGGTCAGATGGAGCAGCTGCGTCCTCAGTGGTAAGTCTAGTAGTCGACTGTTCTGTTTCTGTCTTGTCAATAGAATCATGCAGAGTTTGTGAATCAGCAGGTAGCAGCATCTCCTCCTGAGTTGGGGACGGGAGACTTCGGCATGATTCGAGATCCTTTGGGTCAGATGAAGTAGTTGCATCTTCGATAATGAACCTAGCAGCTGATCCTTCTGTCTTTCCCTTGGAACCCAGATCATACAGAATCTGCAGGTCCTCAGGCAACAATGTTCCCTCCTCAATAGGGGAATGGAGACTTCGGCATGATTCCAGTTTCTTTGGGTCAGACGAAGTAGTTGCATCTTTGGTAATGAGCCTAGCAGCTGATCCTTCTGTCTTTCCCTTGAAACCCAGATCATACTCAAACTGTAATTCAGGAGACAACACTATTTCGTTGTGAACTAGAGGAGGAAGATTTTGGTAAAACTCTTGAGGGTTGCGGAAATCATAAGACTGTCTCTGAGCTCCCAAGAGTTCAATTTCATTCTCATATTTTTCCACAGCTAACTCAAGGAAAAGTTTAGTCCGGCCGCCTGGTATTTTTGACAATACCGCTCTGAAAAATTCTTCATTAATCTCAAACTCTGATAAACTTTCTCTGCATTTATCTAACGCTTCCTCAAATGGAAGTTCCTCCCAGGATTCGGTCATTCTCTCTTATTGTTAATACATGGAACACTTGGCTGTAACATTTGGTTCGTTCCTCAGTGGAGCCTTTGATTGAAATTTAAGTGGAGTCGCCAGGTGGATGCCTAGACTCTGAAGTGCCTGATCTCTGTCCACCATCAAAGATCGCAACTAAGAGTGTCAAGCTTAGAAGAACAGGAGAACTTTCTCCAGTTGGGTTTAAATATGAACAGAGCGCTTGAATCCCCAAAGGAGTACGCAGATACAGGTCGACCGAGGCTTTTACAAGTCGGTTTCTTCCTCTGTAGGGCTGCAGACTGGTTTCATTGATTTATCTGAGGGGGTCCCCAGTGGAGTCGCCATTATGTTATCACTCAGGTTGTCCCTAGGCTCCTAATAGGGATACGACCGAGGTAACCACAAACCAATCTTCTGATTGCAGGTTCTAGCCCACCTGCAATCAGAGAGGGCTCTCTCCTTT
>APFE031537427.1:0-16234 GCA_000404065.3 Pinus taeda | reverse complement strand
CCCTTATTTCTTCCGGAGCCCAGATTAAGCTTTTGGGCTCCTCTGCTTCTCTACCTATCTAAGAATCTGCCAAGATTAAACTGTTTGGACAAATTTACAATCTCTATATTCTAAAACAGGAAATTTAAACCTAGGGAGACCAAGATTAAACTGTTTGGACCTCCCTTTGACTGAAAAATGGCAATATCGGGATAACTTTACAAAATTTGAAGGCAATTGAATGAACTTGAAGTAGCCTTCTTCACTTGGAGACTGTTAAGCAAATATGGAGCATTGTAGCAAACAAAGTACGACATATTTGGCCTGTGAAATGCCAATCATTAAAAATGAATATCCTGCTGCAACAGGAAGCTAACAATGTAGAACACTAGAAAAATCTTATGCCCTCTATCTCAAGGACCAATGGTTACAATTCCAGATAAAGACTTTGACACAAAGAGGCACAATGTCTTTCCAATATTACGGGCATTTTATGGATCTGTGTGTCCAAAGCACATCAGAGGATAAGGCAAAGATGGAAGAATTCTACCTACATAACATGGCCCTCATAGACATGAATGTGTGGGACCCCAATGCCAAGCTAGGAGACCTACAATTAATGGCCATGGCCTCATGGATGAACCATGAATAAATGAGGGCAATAGAAATAAAAATATTGATGGTAAAGGAGTAGAATGAGCCACTAATGATAAGAGTCGAGCCAAAAAATCTTATGGCACTCATTATCACCCACCACCTACTTGCTAATGACCCTCAAATTGCCCCTAGATATCTCACCAATCAAGCACAAGCCATTGAACACTTTGAGGATATGCAAAGGCTACTTGGGGATGATTATGTGCATGCATGCATAAGGAGATGGAACACCTTACCACATAGTTTGTAGATTAGGGAATATCATTCCCCCATGAGGCTGAAGGAGGCATTGAGAAGAGTTCCAATGTACAAGCACTCCATGCAGAGGCTGAAGGTCAACTAGATCGGCCTCAAACTGAGTCCCCCACTGCTGTTAGGCATGTTGGAAGGCAAAAGGGAAGAAGAAGAGCAAGAGCAGTGGAAGGAGATAGATAGGAAGGCAAGATTCTATGACAAAGAGGAGTAGACCACATCAGAAGCCTGGGATGCTAGGGAGGACACCGAGGCCATAAAAGATGAGGATATTGGCTAAGTTGTTCAGAGGATGAGAAACACTTTTAGTAGGGGAGTGATCAGAAGCCTCATAAATGGGTAATTATATGAGCTCATTTCACCTCCTAACCTAGTCAAACCAACCATTCTCTTAGCTTATTACATGATTTTCTGATTATATTTATACTTATAAAGTGAGTTGAGTTAGTTATTGTGCCGTGTGGTCTAATGTTTATTTAATGAAAATGATTGATGATTTTCGAAGTCAAAGACAAGGATCCAGTGGAAAAATGCTAGAAATAACTTGAAGTGGATAGAGGAGAGGACTTATATGAGGTAATCCCCCTCATTTATTACTCCTCACTTCGAATTATCCTTCATTCTGCTCAGAGTACAAGCAACCAAATCATGCACTAGATGGCAGTCGAGCAAGTGGAGTATGACTAATGATTATCTCGAGTTTTGGGAGCCAAACCTCCTTTATTTTAAGGAAGCTATTGGTAGCTTCATATGTATAAGTAGAGAGGCCTAGGGCCTCACCAGGGTTAGATTTTTGTTGGATTTTTTCTTATGTAAACTCTGCTCAAACTTCAAACTTACTTTTTGTGACAGTTTCATGTAATCTTGCTATTGTTTTGAAAATAAAGATGGAATCCTTTTTGAGATAGCACTAAGTTACCTCAGAGGGCTAAAGCTCTTAGGTTAGGGCCCAATCCAAGCATCCAAGATCCTCTTTACTTGTATCTCTATTCTTTGTTTCAGTTTGTAGATTAGTTTGTTGTTAGATGTATTTCCTTTATGGTTAAGAATAGTTTGCTTTTGATGATTTAGTAGTTTTCTTCCATTTGTCCTTTCTGTAGTAGGTTAAAAAGGGATCAACAAAGATTCAAAAAGGCTAGCAACAGTTCCTTGGCCTCTCTTCCTCCCTTTGGAACCATGATTTGAGGCAAATACCCTCTTGCTGCCCCAAAAACACAAATTTTCCTCCTTCATAGGACTTCTAGTGTTTGTAGCTTTTTAGTAGGTTAAAAGTCTAGTTTTACTTTTATTTAGATCTTCTTCATCATGCTTACCTCCTAATTTTCAATAGTCTTCTTTCATGCTTTCCTTTCCTACAATATTTCTCAACATTTCATTTCATAGATCATAGTTTAGACACTTTTTATGCAAAACTCTATTTTTCTTCAATGCATTCATTTCACTTGTTGCTTGATTTCCTTGGTTGAACGTCAGTTTCTATGTAGCAGATCTCTTCCAATAGTAGGCCAGCTTACCAAAAATCACACCCTCCATCTAATCCATGCCTTATTGGCTTCCCAAATCTCACCTTAATTCTTCCTTAGTTTCCTGCATTTTTCCTAGGACTTCTTCCTCTCTCCTTGAGCAAATCCAATCATATTTCTCTCACTTGGTGGTTCATGGTAGACCATAGGTACCCTAACACCTCATTAAAATCTTCATCCACCTTTTTCACCCACTCTCACATCCTAAGAATAGTGAAAACTCCTCTGAACCTCCTCATGTAGGCCAACTGTAGAACGTTGTTTTTCCTCCTATAGATTTCCTATGTCTTCCTGTAGATTTTCCTGTAGGCTTTCTTTTGAAGGGTGAGTGTGGGAAAAGGCCCCAAAAGACCACCTAAGACCTCCTAGGACCCATCCACACCATCCTACATCCTCTCAAGTATGAAAACCACCCTTCATCACCGCCTATTCACTGCCAAACTCACACATAATAAATTACATGCATGTCAATTTCACATAAAAATACATAAAAATCCAAAAATATGTTTTTTTCTTATATACTTCTAGAAATAGCATAGTTAGATGTTTTTTACTTCCTTAGGTAGGTAATAGCATTCCTTTCATGGTTTTCATAGTTCTTTTTGCAAAAGTAGAATTAGTTGATTAATTAGGATTTACTAGGTTTGCTTTACATTTCAACCTTTCTCCTTTCTGTAGTTATTATAGCATATGTAGAGTAATACTTCTTTCCCTCCATCACATATAGAGCTTCTTATATAATCCATAGAAGTTTTCTTGAGCTCCTAGTGATCTCACGCTGGCTGACCAAGTGACAACCTGCAGTGAGAACTAGTACTTGTGTATACAGTACTGACGCTTCCAAGTTTGTTACGAACTACCGGGTTGATAAGAGTAAATTAGGCAGCCCAGGAGTTGCAACATTATTGCTGCAATACTGGTGCTCACCAGTCCCTATCTCTGTAAGTATGACCAGCTCTAAAGGATAACTGCATTTACCTATGCTTGTTTCTCTTGTTCCCTAAAAAGTCTTTCTTGTGACTGAATGATTATATCATTATCTACTTTGAAACTCCTTATTTTTGCCTTCAAACTTCCTAAAGTGTCTTCTATGTCAAGAGAGTACCCATCACCATGATGCTCATTTGATCTATAGGGAGAGTCTCATGAACTATAGTCTACCATTTTTCTAGTCATAGTTGATATTCCTCTTCCTACAAGTATATCATATCAGCTAAACTAAAACATAAACCTAACAAACATACCTCAGTATAGTTTAGGGGAGGATATCTCATCTACAAGATCAACCAAATTAGCACAATACATGTATAAACATATTCATAGTAGTATATAAAAATCATCACAATCATCATCCCAGTTACCATTCATGATGCCATAACTACAACACCAAATAAACATAATGCATGCACAAAAACATATAGACACTAGCATGCATAACCAATGCATATAAAATTGACATGCATTCATGATCAACACATCCCAACAATAACATCATCAAATCTTACATGGCATCACAACTGTAAAAGAAACTATTGCCATGCATACATAACAAACACATAGATCATAAGCATAATAAAAACATATGCATGACAAATGCATTCCACCCATCCAATCCAATGGTTGAACCATGCTATGATACCACTCTGTGGTATCATATATCAACCAAAGAGAATGGAAACTAGATATCACCCAAAGGGAATGGAACCCACTCTGATACCACTCTAAAACCACCGTCCTCCCACATTTACCCAAGCTATCCGGTCCACCAAGGTAAACATGTGATGAAGAGTTACTATAATATGATTAAAATCCCCAAGTAAAGTTAAGGAAGTGGAATCAACAAACCAAAACTAAACTGACCATCCTCAAGAGCTACATGAACCCCATAGGCTAACCAACCACTCCAGGTTCCCAAACCCTTTGTTAAATTTCCTTTTGACTAAACAGGAACCCTAGTTTCTCCCATGTCAAGCACTCCACGCGACTGAAACCCTCCAGTCACTCCCACAAAAGGCCTCCATGCAATTGTAGTAATTTTCAGGCAATTATGTGTTAATGTATTGGGTGTGGATCCTGATTATCTTCTATATTCAAAGGTATTACCGCATTGGACCCCATTTCATAATGGGGCAAAAACGCCGCCCTAAAATATTCGTTGCAAGGGAGATCCAAGGGGGGTGGCTGTGACCTTTGGGAGCCCCCCCTTGGCAGGGGGATCGGGGGTAGCACCCATGCAGCTAAAAATAGATGTAAAATTGCCTTGTAAAATGTTGTAATTTCACAGTCAATCTGGGACATTCATTAGGGGGAGATCTGACGGTAGAAGTTCTGTTCAATTTAGGTTGTTTTTCCTTAGATGGCAACCCCTTGATATATATGAGGGAATTGTATTGTGTCTATGTAGACTGGTATTCTGAGTGAGCAATATAGAGTAGATTGAGAGCGAATATGGAATTACAGTGGATCTGCTATAGGTTGTATCTCTTCAGTTTGCTGGATAATATAAATGGAAGGACTAGCTATTTCTCTATCAACGTAGCGCAAACTGGATGAACCACGTATATCTGTGTCTCTCTTGTTTTATGTGTTTTCTGTGTTTATATTTCTGCAATATTTTATGTGTCTCATTACTTTGTAATATATAATTTTCTAACAACTGGTATTAGAGCCGAAGGTCTATTTGGCTGACATACTTGCACGAGAGAAGGGTTCCTGGTTCGAGTGGGAGCAATGGTGGAAGATGGTAGGCTTAGGGTCGAAAAATTTAATGGCCAAAACTACTAGTTGTGGAAGATGCAAATGGAAGATTATTTGTATTAGAGAGATCTATACAAACCGTTGAGCAGAAAGCCTAAGAAGTCGATGAGTATGACAAACACAAAATGCTATATTCTCAACAGAAAGGCACTTGGATAAATATGGCTATGCCTAGTGGCGTCGATAACATTTAATATCTCAAAGGAAATGACAATAGAGGGTTTAATGTCGACATTGGACAAACTATATTAAAAACCCTCAGCCTCAAATAAGGTATTTCTTACGAATCATTTTTTAATATGAAAATGTCAAAAGGTGGATCTGTTGCGGATCATTTAAATGAATTTAATACAGTTACCAGTTAGTTAAGTTCTGTAGGGGTAACTTTTGATGATGAAGTTAGGACATCGTTATTTCTATGCTCATTGCTATAAAGTTGGAATGGTTTAGTTATGACCGTTAGTAACTTTGTCTCTAGATCTAGTACTTTAAATTTTGATGATGTTGTCGGTGCAATCCTTAGTGAGGAAATGCGATGGGAAAGCTCCGGTGAGACATCAAGTAATCCTTTGAATACAAAAACTAGGGGAAGAAAAATGGAAAGAGGAAAGGGACCTGGATATCGCAGTAAGTCAAGAAAAGGTTGATCCAAGTCCAAATTGGGGATAGTGTGCTTGAAATATGGGAAGAAAGGACACCTAAATAAATACCATAAGTCTTGGAAGGGAAAATAGGGAGACACACAACAAGAAAATAATCATGAAGTGAATGTAACATGTGATGTGTTGCAAGATGCTTTGATTCTTTCTTTAGAAAATATCATTGATGCCTCAGTAGTAGATTTAGGTCCTCATTCCATGCCACACCTGATAGGAAACATTTTCATGATTATTTTGAAGGAGATTTTGGAAAGGTTCGATTGGGTGATGATAAACCATATAAAATCATTGGAATGGGTACATTTTTCATAAAATAGTAAAATGGAAATCAATGGCTATTGAAGGAGGTAAGGCATGTTCCAAATATGAAGACAAATCTTATTTCAACAGGGAAATTGGGAGGTGAATGCTATGTGACTACTTTTACATATAAAACCTGGAAGGTCACTAAAGGATCCCTGGTAATAGCAAAAGGAGAAAAGGTTGTTACATTGTATTTATGCAATGGTATTGCTAATTTTGTTAATGCTTTAACCTCTACAGGAGAAAATGCAACATTATGGCATAATAGCCTCGGGCACATGAGTGAGAACAGGATGAAGATTCTTCACTCTAGAAATTTTTTGCCATGTTTGAAGCATATTGATTTAAAATTCTGTCAGAATTATGTCTATGGAAAACAAAAGAGAGTCATATTCCTTGTTGCTGGGAAATAAAAGAAGAGAAAAAAATTAGATATTGTACATACAGATGTATGGGGACCTGCTCAAGTATCATCTCTTGGTGGCTCTCATTATTATGTTACTTTTATTGATGATGCAACCAAAAAAACCTAGATTTATTGTATTTGAAATAAATCTGATGTATTTGATACTTTCAAGAAATGGAAAGCTTTGGTTCAAAATGAGATAGAAAAAAGGTTGAAGTGTCTCAGATTAGACAATGGAGGTGAATATTACAGCAAAGATTTTAATAGGTACTATTCATCGAATGGAATTCGTAGAGAGAAGACAATTCGAGGAACACCATAAGAAAATGGTGTGTTAGAAAGGATGAACAGGACAATCATGGAGTGTGCAAGGTGCATGAGATTGCATGCAGGATTGCCTTTACAATTTTGGGCAGATGCTGTAGATACTATTGTTTATCTAATAAAGAGAGGGCCTTGAAGTTCCTTGGATGGTGGTATTCCAGAGGAGGCATGGGCAGGTAAAAGGGTAAACTACTATTTTTTGAAGACTTTTGGTTGTGAAGCCTTTATCCACATTAATAAAGAAAATAGAAAAAATCTTGAGGCAAAATTAAAGAAATACACCTTTATTAGATATGGTGTTAATGATTTTGGTTATCGCTTTTATGATGATGAAAAGCACAAAATCATTAGGAGAAAAGATGTCATATTCAATGAAAGGGTTTTGTATAAGGATCAGTTGCAGGAAAAGAAATAGGAAAAAGAAAACAAAGAATGCACAGTGCTTGACGAGATCACAGAAAAAGTGATGGTGTCTAAAAATCATAATGACCAACATCCAAAAAAACAACCACAACATCAACAAGCACCTCAATCACCTGGAAGTTGTGTTAGAAGATCTACCAAGATAAGTCGACCCCCTAAACAATACTCTCCTTCATTATATTATGTATTATTGACTGATTCTGGTGAACCAGAATGTTATGAAGAAGTAGTACATGTAGAAAACAGGAAGAAGTAGGAGCAAGCCATGAAAGAAGAGATGGACTCCTTAGCACATAACCATATTTGGGACTTAGTTAGGTTTCCTACAGGTAAAACAAAATTGCACAATAAATGGGTTTACAAGTTGAAGGAAGAAAATGGATGTAGGAAAAGGTATATAGCTAGACTTATGGTGAAAGGGTTTGCACAGAAAAAGAGTATAGACTTTGATGAGATAGTTTCTCTTGTTGTTAAAATGACTTCAATCAGAACTATTTTAAGTCTAGTAGTAGCTAAAGATTTTCATCTTGAGCAGTTAGATGTAAATACAACCTTTCTCCATGGGGATTTGGAGGAAGAGATATATATGAAAAAAACACAAGGTCATGAGGTAATAGGAAAGGAGAAACTAGTGTGCAGGTTGAAGAAGAGCTTGTATGGCTTAAAATAGGCTCCAAGGCAGTGGTATCTAAAATTTGACAGGTTTATGTTTGGATAAGGTTATACTAGATGTCACTCTGATCATTGTGTTTATCTCAAAAGGAAAAATGATGGAAGTTATATTATATTGTTATTGTATGTAGATGGCATGCTTGTTGCAGGTTCTAACATGCAAGAAATAAATGTGCTCAAAAGAAAACTAGCGAACTCTTTTGCAACAAAGGATTTGGGTGTTTCAAAACAAATCCTTGGTATGAGAATAACTAGAGACAGAAAGAATCAGAAATTAACATTGTCTCAGAGTGAGTACATAGAAAAGGTGTTGAAAAGATTTAATATGAAGAATGCAAAACCAGTTATTATAACTTTGGTTAGCCATTTCAAACTAAGGAGGTGTGTCCCAAGGCTCAGGAAGAAATGGCTTATATGTCTAAAGTTACATATGCATCAGCAGTTGGAAGCTTAATGTATGCAATGATCTGCACAAGGCCTGATATTGCACATGTAGTGGGAGTTATAAGAAGGTACTTGAAAAATCTAGGAAAAGAATATTTGATGGTGATAAAGTGGATTCTCATGTATTTGAGATGTAGCACAAATCAAGAATTATGTTTTGGTGGTTCAAACATTGCTCCATAGGGATATGTTGATGTAGATATGGTGGGTGATAGAGATAATAGGAGGAGCACAAGAGGGTATGTGTTTACTGTAGGTGGAAAAATTGTCAATTGGGTCTCAAAACTTCAAAGTGTTGTTGCACTCTCAACAATAGAAGCAGAGTATGTTGCTGCTATAGAGGCTAGTAAAGAAATGATTTGGTTACAAAGGTTTCTGGATGAATTGGGTAAGAAGCAGGAGTTGGGTAGGTTATATAATGACAACTAGAGTGCCATATATCTTGTAAAGATCTTGTAAAGAAATCTACATTTCATTCCAAGACTAAACATATACAGCTCAAGTACCATTTCATCCAGTGAGCGTTGGAAGATGAATAGTTGAAGCCAGAAAAGATACACACTAGCCAGAATCTTGTAGATATGTTGACAAATGTTGTAAATAGGGAGAAACTAAGAATCTTCTTAGTTTCAATTGGTCTTCAAGTATGATGAAGAAGATGAGAAATAGCGAGGTCCAAAGTGGATTCATTTTCCAGCAAATGAAGTAGCAGTGGAATTGTTATAATCAGTCTCCTAGTGGGAGATTATTGGGTGTGGAGCCTGATTATTTTCTGTATTAAAAGGTATCGTCGCATTGGACCCTAATTCAAAATGGGGCGGCAATGCTGCCTGTAAAATATTCGCTGCATGAGGGTCCATGGGGGGTGGCTGCGACCTTTGGGAGTCCCCCCCCCCCCTAGCGGGGGGACCTTGGGTAGCGCCCTCGAAGCTAAAAATAGATGTAAAATTGCCTTGTAAAATGCTATAATTTCATAGTCAATCTGGGTCGTTCATTAGGCAGAGATATGATGGTAGAAGTTATGCTTAATTTAGGGTTCTTTTCCCTAGAAGGCAACCCCTCGCTATATATGAGGGAATTGTATTGCATCTATGTAGATCAGTATTCTGTGTGAGGAAGAGAGAGGATATTGAGAGCAAAGAGGGAACTACAGCAGATCTATTGTAGGTTGTATCTCTTTAGTTTCCTAGAGAATATAAATGGAAGGACTAGTTGTTTCTCCATGGACGTAGCCCAAACTAGGTGAACCACATATATCTATGTCTCTCTTATTTTATGTGTTTTCTATGTTTATATTTCAGCAATATTTTATGTGTTCCATTCCTCTGTAATATATAATTTTCTAACAAAATCACCCCGAACTATGAGCCACTTTTAAGGGATATGACTCAAGCCTCTCCCCAAAACTTGATGAAATTATTAGAAATGGTAAATAAAATAAATGCTATGCTTCTAATGCAAAACTTGAACAGGGAACTCACCTAACTCATCCTAACCATGACAGGCATTTCATCAAACATATCATGAACATGTAATGTACAGGTCGTGAAAACACCTACGAACATAGGGACCGCATATGTATCTCAGAATCATCAAGAAGGTTTGATGTCCTCTCACATTAGTTGCATTATCATCTATTAGATAATTCATTCATCAACATTTCATCTACTAACCAAGACATGATGAGATTCGTAACTCAAGACTATCATAAAACCATACTTATAACCAACATATAACTAGATAAATAACAACACTAGAATAAAAATAAAATCCATATAATAATGAGTACATTTAGACACAAAACATAAGAGAGAAATAACTCTTATTGACATATGCAAATCCAACCAAGTCAGGGACTTCCATGTACTACCCAACCATAGATTAGGCTAAACCAAGTCTCTCTTTCATCCAATCACCCCTATGCCATATTCTAAGCATGAATGTGGGATCTCATGGAATAACCAATAAAAACCAAACTCGTGGATTCTAGAGGCCAAACTACCTCAACCCTCAACAAGTGATTCCACCTCACATCTAGACATCACTAAAAATTACCGAATCGGTCCCTATTGAAGTTTTGCAGGGCTCTAGCATGTTTGTTCTAACCCAAATTTTAGGACTAGTAACTTAACCCATAGTTGTCTTCAAGCTCTCGAGGATTTATCCAACTAAGGTTTCTAGGACTAGTAACACAACCATGTCAAAAATTATATGTCCTAGATAGCGATCTCGATCCTTTGACCCTATATCACAAAGGATTCCTACTTTGGATCCCAACAACTCACAATATGGACAATAGTGGGTCACCAGCCCTCATTAATGTGTTCTCTAAGGACTTTAGGAACCCATATCATGCGAGAGTCCCTCTAACTGCTTGGTTCCCACAGACCTTAGCATGAAGAGTATTAAAGTATCTTTCTAGTCATACCATATAGATTTATGACATAACTACAAAACACCATTATATTTTGCTAGTTCAGAGTCAAAAGCATACACTCATGGTTCCTTGTGTCGTCTCAACAGAGATCCCAAGACATGCTTTACCCCTAAACCCAAAATGTAGATTTTTCCCTCAAAACTACACTAGACATATTTTTTACCCCATTTTCTATGTTCAAGAAGGAAGAAAAGGGGAAAACATGTGTGTTGCGACCAGGAGGAAAGAAAAGAGCTTCTCCCACCAAACTGAGGCCCTAATTTGAAAGTTTAATACACTAAAATTGATGAGTAACGTTAGGCCACCTACCTACAACTCTCAAATTTGAATTCTGATGATTGGTTTCTCCATTATGATCTCCTCAATATAGTCCTTCTCCTCCTCTCCAAATTCTCCAACAACTCAATGTGTAAATTAATTGGATTTGGGGCAAGAAGACCTTTTATAGGAAAAGCCCTAGCTTTTTTTTCCACCCATTGTTACCAAACCAAAGCTCAATTTGATGAATTGTCGGGATCGCTAGAAACCTCTCATAAAATTATAGAATAGGGTTTTCTTTCTTTTTGGTAATTTGACACTTCACTAGGAAGCCATTTTTCCAAGAGGTCTCACTTTACCACCTATTAAAATTGAATTTATTCATATGATGCATGTACTATGATACCACTTTACCTTTAGACTGGTCAACCCACGTGTCAATTTCCATCATGAGTAACCATTTTTACTCATGTTTTTATGGTCCCTTTTGGGCCTCCCCGCATGTAGCAGTGTCATCGAGTCATCCTTGTTTAGAGCATTAGAGATGACTCACCCTTGCATTCACCCCATTGTGCTCATATTTGGCCTCCATATATTTCACCCCATCTTTGAAAATTCCCCACCTCAGTAATTGACCATCCCCTCTGGAATCGAGTCAGTCATTGTCAGTTCAACCATTCATATCATTCTCTAACAAGGGAAATATCCAGTTCATCTCTCATCTTGTATCTGTCCATCATAATCCTTGGTGTCAGTCCATCAATCACATTTCTATGACTTGTGTGCCTTTTTTAAGAAGTCCTCATTGCCTTACCTCTGGTAGGCCATCATTTGTCAACTTCAACACATTTATTCTAGGAGAGTGCTCTAGAGGGAAATGTACCTTGGCTCTGAATCTCATATTTTCCAGTGCCTATGATCAAGCAAAGGGAATCATCATTTCCCTTTGACTTATTTGGTTTTTGTGTGCTCGACTCTAACTCATTATTTCCCGATCGAGAATCGTACACTTGAAAGTCTAGTGATCCAACACGTTGTACCAATATTTTTGGGTGTGCATGAGATTTTCTAGACCTCATGAGGGGGTGGTCCTTCAGGTATCCCTTCACATGCACATATGTCTACATATCATGATCTAGCCTTAGATGCAGTTCCATAGATTCGATGGGTTTGGTTTCTATAGCTTGCATCACCCACAACACGCATGTCTGATTTAGATGATCCATTTAGATCTTCAAAGCCCTTTCATATGAAACATGGCTTCATTTGTTGTGATTACACCTCACTATGTTAGATTGAGGGGAATTATGTCTCATATACTCAGATCAACAGAGATTATTGTATTTAGTCTCGTCTCTGTTTTCGAGGAACATTATGTATACGGGACTCATTGTATTAGTGTATTACTTTCTGACCCATTGATGCTAGCATATCAATGATCATGTATCATGTAATTTGTAGCTCAGTCCCACATTTTTAGGCTAGACATTATTATTTGTACTCAGTGATCTTGGTGGGTATGGGTATGCCTCCCCTGCCTTATTTGAGACCATGTAATCAAAAATAAAAGGAGACTTATGTCAGCTTAGTAGATCTCGCCCCCTCTATTCCTCCATCCTTCCTTGCATTGCTTCAGATGTCTCTATCTCTCTCTCTCTCTCTCTTTGTCTCCCCTTTGGTGGCTCATGGAAGTGTAACCTACAACATATTTTGGTCATATGATTTTCTCTTGATGCTCGTATGTTGGGGAAATTTGTTATCACCTAAAAAATTATCACCTAGCCATTTCTAACTAGGTCGATCAAAATACAACATGTAGGATTAATTTTACCATAGTAAAGTTACTTTGACCATAGGAGATAATTTAGTAAACCATTTTTATTAAATTATTTCTGATTAAAATAGAAAACCCCATGAGAACCATTGAATAAATTATTATTTATTTAATTTTCTCTAGAAATAATTATTGAATCATTATTTGATAATTATTTCTTAACATATTTGACTAAATCACCTTGGAATAATTAAATAAATCACTATTTATTTATTATTTATTATTCTTATTTTTGGAATAATTGTTAAATCATTATTTAATAATTAGTTCAAATTCACACTTTTCTTAATCATTCCAAAGTGATTAATAAATCATTTTATTTGTTAATTACTTCAATCATTTTCTAAATAAATATATTTGATCATTTTGAATATATTTTCCCTCTCCTAAAAATATAATAAAGTATTCCTAACAGTTAGATCTTGATTTGGTCAATAATATTTTATTATTTTCCAATTTCTAATATAACCCTATACTTTGATATAAATAAGAGGGTTTTCCATTCATTCTTTACCAATGATCACTATAATTGTCACCATTATCATCTCATGTCATTTGAGGTCCCACTTCAGTTCTATCTTGTTTTGTGTTTTCTTCATACTAAGAGAGAAAAACATATCACTTAAGCACAAGGACATCAAAGGAGTTATCCCATGGAGAGGGATTTACAGACCCATGTTGTAAATATTCTTCACAAAGTGTTATTAATAAAAAAAAGTATCCATTTAACGTATTATTCTATTGGGTCATTGCATCATTTATTTCTTGTTGATCTATGTTTTGGATTGCATATGATCTCTTTATTGCATGGTTTTGTTCTTTTTTCATTGCAGATATGAAGTGTAAATGGTGATATCTTGTTCTTAGTGTCACTTGTCACCAATAACGTATGTGAAGTGTTTTTAGTACACTTGCTAAGAATTTTCATACTAACACAGATATTTTAGAGGGATATTTAACCATTGAACATTCATTCTCATTTTGACTAGGGATTAGACAATAAATTCATTCAAATATATGTTATCCAAATTGCAATTTTTTACCAAATGACAACACACATTCAATAGTTTTTCATACTAGTAAACTTTCAAACCAATAGCATTACAATTGACAACAATGAAAACATATGTGGAAAAAAAACCTCCCTAGGAATGACACCAAAATGTTGGGGACTTTTATTTTCTTTTTAAAAATAATATATATCTATTTACCATCAACTATCACCTACGATAAGTCTTTTATTTGAATGTTATTGCATGCAATATGTGTGGGAAGAAATTATTAATTGACATTAACTAGTTTCCAATATACTATCCCCTATTATGTGTTATTCAAATAGAATTTGTCCATCAACAATCCAATGCTTGGTGTAAATTTTTTCACACTTGCGAGAATTAAAACATTTTTCACTCAATTTGGAATTAGAGCCTTGCGATTGGAAACTTCAGTTGCATGAAAAAAGAAAACACTTTGCAATCAATTCGAGAAATGTGAATCACTTTTTACAAGAAATAAATTACATTCAGTCACTCATTTGAAAAAACAAAAATATGCTTGATCACATAAAACAACTAATTCTCTCTTTAAATGAAATATTTCAACACCTTAGTCAATTAGAAAGAAATTGCAAATTCCATGAAACATAAACAATTCAAAGAAAGTAAGATTCTACTACTATATCTGCATCAATAGCACCAGGATGGAAATAATAAAGGAAAACATAACTAGATTTTATCATCTACTTGTAAGAAAACTACTTAATAACAACCCATAATGGTAATCGATAACATGATTCACGTAATATTAAGAAATAGTCACCAATTTGTAGTAGCAACTAAGTTAGAAATCTATAGGAGCAATGGACCACAATAGTCTATAATAACAAGAAGTAATAATAGTAAAAATACAACTTGATAAAGACTTATAATGTAATATTAAGAAATAGTCACCAATTTGTAGTAACAAATAAGTTAGAAATCTATAGGAGCAATGGACCACAATAGTCTATAATAACAAGAAGTAACAATAGTAAAAATACAACTTGATAAAGACTTATAATTGTTACAAATGAGTAACAAATACCTATATTCCAAATCTCCTTGCAAAACCCATGCATAAGAAGTGTGTGCTAATAGGAAAGAGAACTAGCAATAGAAATCGATTTCAATCCCAAAATTCCAACTCATAATGTAGATTCTAATGAAACAAACATGTATAATATTTGTTACAATCATAACAATCACTGCTAAAACAGAGGGCACTTCCTCCTTAGTGGGAAACTTCAAGAAAACTCATAGCCTATAAATTACAAACTAATTCATGGGATGAGGCATGAACATGTTGAATATTGCAATTAATGTTGAAAATGAACAAATACACAATCTAAGAGAAAATAATTTCATCCCACTTTCAGGGCAAAGAAATCCCTTCTTATAGTTTTCCCTTTACATCCCAGCAATAAGTCAAAATAGGGAAAACCTTGAGAATCTTTTGATTCTCAACTTTCCCCAAATAACATTAATTAGGAGTTATTTAATGACCAACTACAATAAATTAGTTACAAATAAGTTTATTTCCAGAGAAATACTTTGATCATAAAAAATTTAGGAATCTAGGGAATCATAACTATGGTGGCGAAATTGTCAACATCATTAAGAGAATCATATCCCTACTGACACATTAACCCATGTTGATCATGTTAAGTAGAAATGTACTTAAGGGATTCCCAAGTAACCATAAAATTTTTTAGCAATAACAACAAGGAAAAATAATAACATCAAGATATGTTGGAGTAACAACAACATCACATCCTAGAGTAAGGTGTTGTAGCGTCAACCTATTAGCCATCAATGATAAAATTTGGAATATGGTGGATTAGTAACATCATCGACTATCTAGATCATCGTATACATCTTTCCTCAGTATAATATTGTTGGGTTGTGTTATATTCTTTCCACATAGTTAATAGGGGTTTGAGGGGTACCTGTAACCCCACTTTATGGGGTCCAGGATAGCGCCCCGGAAAATTTTGGTTTTGGACCCTATGTTAGGTTGGGAGGACCCACATATGGTTTTGTGCATTTTCACACATGTTGTTTGGACGCGATGGTTTTCGGTCCATGGTTTTGGACGCGATGGTTTTCGGTCCATGGTATTGGATGCTTTGGCATGTATAAATATGTATTGTAACATTGAAAGGAACATAATGAAAAATCAAGCTGGTAGTCCCGGTTTTGGAATCCAGTGGGAAATCTCTGTGTATATGTGTTTTATGTGTTATGCTCTTGCATTTTTATTTTTCCTGTG
>APFE031537425.1:0-19790 GCA_000404065.3 Pinus taeda | reverse complement strand
AATCATGCATCTTCACCTTCCAGATCTCAAAATTATTCTTGCCATTAAATTTCTCAATTTCAAACCGGGCACTTTGAGTTTTCGCCATTTTTGTATCAAAAAAGCACAATAATCTCCAATACCAACGTTTAAATACCAGCACTTAAAAAACAATTGCCTATGCCTTTTTTTCAAAAAATCAAATTTCTCCCTCATATTCCTGGCATCATCAATTCATTATCCAAAATCGTAACTAAAAGGTCTTTAAAACTTTCGTTAAAGGTCACGATGCTCTTAAACAATTCTTTAAAAACTTCATAAACAACTATTTCTTACATCCGTTTGAAATCCGAACAATTATTTCTTACTGTCTCACTATGTCTGCAGAAATTATTGCTTGTGCATCAAATCTCGCATTAATCAGATTCAAATATACGAAACCTTTCATAAATATCATTCAAAATCCTACAATCGCTCGTGACTGTATAAAACTAAGCAAAATCCCCGAACACGCATAGGTTTTGAAGCAAAATCATAGCAAATCTTAGCATCTCTCCCATATGCTCTGTATATATTTCTTTCAATAGAACATATTTCATTGTTTCATGGCATTCGGGCAATTAAAAAAACGCGCAAAGGCAATTAAAAAACGCGCAGGGGCTTCTCATATGAATAACATTCAGGCATTTAAAAAACGCGCAGGGGCATGTTTGAATAGTTATTTATAAAATTTTGTACCTGGGCGCTCGTTAAGACACAGCTCCAGCGCTCCAGCATGTAAGACAGCTCCAGCGCTCCAGCAACCAAACCAACGCCGCGCTGAATCAAAAAACGCGAATAATGCAAGACAGGAAGCAGCTTCAGCTGCCCACCAAAAAAGAATCGCAGAGCTCCCTTGCTGCGCTCTCCACGCACCAACAGCAACAACAGTGCGCACCAGCACTGGACGGTCTCCACGCACCAGCGCGTAACAGCAAACAAAAAAACTTTACCTCCAGCGCTTTGGCGGTCCACCAGCGCTCCGGCAACACATTCCCATACCTAGCACGCTGCCTGATCCACACATCAACTGCGCTCCTCCTCCAACATGCTCTGATACCAATTGTTGGAATCCAGAGGCACAACAAATCAAACAAAATAACGCAGCAGAACAATCAAGCACATAAGACACAGTTTTTAACGTGGTTCACCCAACCAATCTGGGCTACGTCCACCAAACATAGGCATCGGGAATTTATTAATCAAACAGGAGATTACATCATGAAATCCTCACAAAACTCTCACACACTCTTAGCCAACATCCGAATGATTGCATGTTATATAGCATAGAGAATCTAACAGCCTCATTAACTCCCTCACATCAAATATAGGAGGCATTAACTCCCTCCCAACAAACTGGAGTTAATCTAGGACCCGAATTCTATTGTTGTCACCTTTAGAGATTTTTGCCTATTTGATTCCAAACAGAAAATCTCAACATAAAAATTGTCTTAATAATTGTCACATAAATCAAAGTGTTAGTTGGCATCGTTCAAAACAGACCTATTCCTTAAATTTGTCTATTTTCACACCTTTATGTTAATTTCTACCGTTTTATAAAAAATTTAATCACCTTTACTTATCAAATTCCATCCCTATTTGTTAGTAACAAATTCTTAACTTCGAACTTGATAATTAATAAAGTAACAAAATGCTTTGTGAAATTCTTAACTTCGAACTTGATAATTAATAAAGTAACAAAATGCTTTTAGCTTATTTTAATTTAAATAGTTGGATGGAATCAGTGTTATTGAGATCGAAATTTCCATTATACTATATTGATAAATATAATGATAATGACTTCATATCTATATTAATAAGTTATTATAGCTTTAAAAAATATAAAAATTAGATTAGGAATCTTTTTATCTTTATTATAATGATTTCATACTGTCTCCTTTATTGCGAATGTAAATCTACCTTTATCGAAATTTCACATGATAAATTCTTTATTTGAAACAGCCCAAATTTATTTTCATATTTTAATAAGAAATCCATATTTCATTTTTATAATTTTATTTCACTAAAAATCCAAAATTTATTATCACAAGTACAACTCTGTCGGCAACAATATGGCCATGTGGTATTGGCTCAGAGAATAAATATGGGGCTTCTCAATTACGCACTAACAGTCTTGTTCGAGGCGGTACATGTATTATAGGTGTATTGGTGCTAAAGTTCCAAGTTTATCTAAACGATCTTTATGAACCGTTTGAATGTGAGAAATCTCAATTTGAAGAGTGTATACACTATGTTTGTTAATCACATCAAAGTTAAGGGGAGTGCACATCTTATCACGTATTTATTTGATGCACCGCGTCATCTAAAAACGTCATGTACGTTCTTATGATGGCCTTCTCATTTACCAAATTTTAAGTGAGTGTACACCTCCTATAATAAACATTTGGTGAGTTCACACGTATTTATCCAATGTGATCCACCATGTTAAACGTACTTGACATTAATGGCGAGGGTGATCGTATAGTCACATAGTTTTCATGGTGTCCTTTACGCGTGAGACTTTTTGGACATTGATGTGAGGTTGTTATGGATGGTAATACATATTATTGGTGTAGTTTAACGAGGGAGGAAATGTTTAGAAAGTTACGGAAATTTTGGTTATATTTAGAGAAAATTTAGTAATGATTTTTTGCAATGACTTGGTCACACACAACCAACAAGTGGAACAGGGCGTGGCAGAGGCCTGCAGCAAGGTACCAGAGTTGGCTATTCCAATGGAACTTCCAACAAATGACAAGATTCATCACATGGTCGCAGGATTTCGTACGGCCTAAGAGGAGGCCGCAAAAGCTCAGTGGGAATTAAATTTTCAAATTGCAGCGCTAAGACTGAAGGCGCAACCACCCACACCCCCAAAAGTTCACGAGCAGCACCTTGGCACAATTCAAGCAAGATTGGACATGATAAAACGCGATGTCCAAGAATGCTCGAGATTGTTGGATCAATCCCTCCTTATGCTCACATCTCTCTAGGAAGACCCCACATTACAACAAGTCAAGACAGAAGCGCGGGAGTTATAACAGGCTTATGATACAGCCCAAGGGATTGCGTAGACTGTCACCATCACGCAACGGTTGGCTAAAATGAGAGAGGTCCAGGTACTCAAGGCCCAAGTTGATGCAGATCGACAAAAAGAAGCATTGCTTAAAGAACGCATCCGGCCTTGGCTTGATGAGGCATTCACGGTCTCCACCACCATCAAAGGAAAGTTAGCACACATGCATGTCGTCTGTGAACCTGGACAAGCACCTGAAACAGATATTGATGCATCAATCGCTCGCGTAGAACAGGTACAACAGATGGCGGAAGATTTCGTTGCAAGTGTAAGCGAAGCGCAAATGTTGTTGCATGACCTCCGTGCGAAGATTGCCGCACCAGCCGAGTGACTCTAGACAAGTCACGATGATTGTGTTGGGGGCCTGTTGGGTAGCGAAGGCCCTACGTAATGGTTTTTGGGTTCAAAGCCCGCAATTTTGGGTAAAAGTATGGCAAAGGCTCCGCGAGGTGCGTGGAGCGCGGATTGTAATAAGTCAATTTAAAGGGTTGTCCGCCCAAAAATAATGTAAGAAAATAGAAAGTGAATCGATCCGCGGATCATGGAAATGTATAAATAGAGCAAGGCTCTATAAGTAGAGTCAGTTTTTTTTTGGTAGTTGTCTTTGATCTTGAATGGAATGGGTTTATGAAGAAAAGGGTCTTTGAGCGTCTGTAAGTCCGAGTCAAGAGTGTTGGGAGATAGATAGAGGTTCTACATTTGTGTGCACAGAAGCCAGATAGAGTCCGCAGCTGTGTGCGTGGACCCTTGTAGCTGAGTGCGCAGGGTGGATCTGGTTGTATTGATGGAAGATAAATAAAGATAAGAATTCTTGAATCATTGTGTGCTTTCTCGTAAATCTATCTGTTGCCTATGTTCTGAATTTACACACTGTCTTTAAGAATTATGATCGCGTGCACTCGGTTTTATTGTTAAATGTTTGCTTAAGGACCGTAAGAAAAAGATCAGATCTGTAATAAATTCATTAATAAGAAAGTGTATAGCAGCACAAAGTGGTGTGAGGCCACAGAACAGTTCGCGACCCCTCCAGACCACATCTAGACATCCCAAGGGTGCGAAAACCTGGTTCTAGCACCCTCCCATACTACCTCAGGTGAGACTTTCATCCGTGCCCCACGAATTATTGTCGAAAAGGTCGGCAGTGTGGGATTTGTCCGGCTAACACACTTCTAAAACCTGGGTCAGGCCCCTACAAGCCAATAGAGATATACTACCTCTGCGCAATGGAGAAGCTAAGGCACGTTACAATATTGTCCAAAATTTCTCTAAGGTACTCTTATCGAAGCTTGGCTAACCAAAATCATTTATAATGAGTTATGAGGGATTATTTATAGAGAAGGGTGGGGTGGCCCTTGACATTCCGCTTTGTGACAGTTCATCTAACCTCATGACTCTTCATCTACTCTATGATTGTTACATCTAACCATCGACACTTGAACTTACGCTTGACAAGAAATTACATTACAATGCACATGTAGCCATGTGAGACAAAATGGCTTGACAAAGCCATGCAAGACATCACTATGATTGGGTTTTAAATAAAACAAAATTCAAGGCTTTTTTAATAAAAAATGTAAAATTTCCATCCATAATTTTAATAAAGGATGGTTTGACACTGTGCATATGCTAGCGCTTGATTGGTGTGTCAGCAAAACTGTAAAGAAAAGAAATGAATTGAATTAACCAACAGCTCATAGGTGAGAAAGTTGCACAAACTAGAGCGTACACTCTCAATTCAATTAACCAAAGATGATTCAATAAATACAGCACAAAAGAATAGGGAGGTGAGAATAAACTCCTACAACCTAGGAACTAATCCTAACTTAAGGAGTTACATTACAACCCTGTAACCATTTCTCCATTAATACAATATAATATTAATTATTTTCAACTCTCCCCCTTAATGGAGAAATGATTATCCTGAAGTCCTAACATCCCCCTAAACAATTCAAACTTCACTTTCCCAAGAGGCTTAGTAAAAATATTAGCCACATCGTCACATTTTTTACAGTATTTAATAAAAATTTCTTTTGACTAGACCTTTTCTCTAACAAAGTGAAACTAAGTATCTATGGTTTTCGTGTTCTTATGAAACACTGGGTTGTTCGTCAGCTTAATGGAATTCTGGATGTCACATTTGATGACGATCACTTCTTTCTACTCTTCTCCTGCATCATATAGAAGCCTCCTCAACCAGATAGCTTCACATGTTGATGTGCATAATGCTTGGTACTCATCTTCAGCTGAAGATAAAGACACTGTGCTCTGCTTTCTATTGCTCCATGTTATGACCCCATATCCAACACTGAATGCATATCTTGTGATAGATCGCCGATCATCCAAGTTACCTGCCCAATTAAATTCTGAAAAACCCACTAAAGTAACATCAGATGTATCAGTGGGTAAAATACCGTAATCACTAGTACCATGAAGTACCGTAATCACTAGTACCGTAATCGATGTAAAAAATGTATTATTAGTCCATGCTTAGTGGACTTTATTGATGGCTCGGCCTCATGAGCCGGATGTCGTGGCTTACATTAGAAACTAAACTATTTTTATCCATGGTTGAATTTGTTGAAACTATATTTTATTTTAGCTGTCCTCGGTTTTTTCGTTTTTTCAAACATTTTTTTATAATATCAAATTATGTTTTTAAAATTAATTTTAAGATTATTTTTCAATTTTCAAATATAATATTTTAAATCTAATTTTATTAGATTTTAGGATAATTTCATAATATTAAATTAAATATTTTAATAATTTTAAAATTATATTTTAGTTTTGAATAAAATATTTTTGAATAAAAATAATTGAGTTTAGAAGTTTATTTTATAATCGAGTATGATATGTAATTCTATAGCCCAGTTTGATGTGTAACACTGTTGTATTAATCAAAATTGAAATTTTTGTTTATCTTGATATTAAAAATAAAATAAAAATAAAAAATAAAAAAAATCTAAAATTAAATAATTTTACAAAACATTTAAATAATATCGACTCATAAAAAAATTTACACATGAAATCTCTCTCAACTCATATTACATCCTTATTTATCACATCTATAGCATACTAATCATTTTCATAAATAAAAGAAATGTTGATGTTAATATATTTTAGCAAATTGTGATTTCAAAATATTAAGAAATATAATTAACATGCTCTCGCAAAAATTAACAATATTTTTTTTGGATTAATCTAATTTGAGCAATTAAAACCATTTTTGTTGGTGCTTTAAGAGTTCTAACTTATTGTGTAACTATTAATGCCCAAAAATTATATATACTCATTGTTAAATAATCTACTTACTTAAATCTAACAATGTGTATATACAACCCTTGCGCCTTAATTATCACACAACATACTGGATAAGTCTTGCTTTTTCTTATGTTATGGCATTACAATTTTTGTTTATTGTCATTTCTTGGAATGAAATCTTTGATTTTAAAGAGGAAGGATCACTTTTTTGTGTGGTTAGATGGTTATATCATGAGTAAAACCTAAAGTTCCGATGAGAGATGAACACCGGGGACGGTGTTCTTGTTAAGGGGGGGAGTATGTAACATCCCTATTATAATTACCCCCTGCGTAAAAGTAATTTCAACTTACGAATCAGTTATTAACTTATTCTTGGTAGTTGTGAAACTGAACAAGAATGAAGGAAAACAAGAGCGAGGAAGGTGAACCTGCAGTTTCCATCCCTCTCGGCCTTTGACTTCATTTATTTATAAGATTCACAGATCAGTTTCATGGAACCGAATATTACAGCAAAATGGATCTCAGAGCTCTATTGTCTCTAGTTGCGGGATTCGTATTTATGTTCGCCGTTGTGAAATTTTTCTGTGAAAATATGGTGGGTGCCCATTCAAATGAAAAGGTCCTTCGAATCGTAAGGTAGCTCGGGGTCCCCATACAGGCTGCTTTATGGAAACACAATGGAGGTAATTGAAATGATGAAGGCAGCCAATTCAGTTCCAATGGAGCTGTCCACGCACAGTATTTTGCCTCGAGTGCTGCCTGAGATTCATCATTGGACTAAAGCCTACGGCAAGAATTTTGTGTACTGGTTTGGTCCTGTTCTGAGGCTTGTTTTTCCTCAAACAGAGTTTATCAGGGAGTTGCTCTGTCTTAAGTTTGAGCAGTATGATAAGCCAGAGCCAATTCCCCAGCTCAGGCAGCTGTCTGGCGATGGGCTTGTGAATTCCCGAGGGGAAAATGGGCGCGCCAAAGAAGACTTCTCAGTCCTACCTTCCACGCAGAAATGTTAAAGGCGTGATGAGGTTGTCGCCTGAGATTTTCTAGGCGTGATGAGGCTATCTCATAGTAATGATCATAGTTCATTATGTTCGATGATGCTTTCTCTCAAACAGCCTCAGGAAGAAATGAACTCAGAACAGCAGTTGGTGGCGAGGAGGAAAATAGGGCCACGACACCAGGCCTTTTATGAGGGCTAACAAAATAAACAGTTGTGGCACAACAATGTTTAATGTCAACAGATTTTCTATAGCCAGCTATCTTCCTCGATGTCTCTCTTTTGGTGATTTTAGGTGGTTATAGCGGGTATCTGGCCTTTAGTCTCGACACCATAACAACTGGAGTTTAGTTTGTGGCTAGTGTTACGGAACAAATCATGCGTATGATATTCCAAGGCTTTTCAAGACATAGTTCGGACAGATTACGGAGGCAAGGAGGCTGCCAAGGATAAGATAAGTACTTGCTCTCTTTCTAGAAGGAAAAATATATGCGTGTTTTGTTATCTTTTTGAAAGATTACCTTGTGTTAAATGCCGAGTCACTTGTCATTTTCTTGAGACTATTTAAGTTCAAAGTTTCTTGTGAAATAATTATGCATTTCATGCATGATAGAAATTGCTAATGATGTGCTTCTAGGCACATAGATAATCATTCTAACTATCTTGAAGAAAAACGTATGTTTTATATACACATAAATATAGTTCTTTTTAGAAAAAGAGTGCATTCTTCATGCATGAAAATAATGACTTTATGCGAGATTTCTTGAAAACAAAGATAGAGATTCTTTCCTTAAACGACACATATGAATAGTGTTCATGCAAGAACAAGATTCCATACTTGTTTCATGAAAAGATTATGTTCATTGAACTAAAAGTAATTGTGCTAGGAAAAACACATGTTGCATGCACATAAGGGTAGCAATGTAACTCCCTTGGAAATATTAATCTTTTGAAAAGAATGTCTTGCTAGATGAGTTGGGACAACTTCTTGATTTTGGCACATAAGAGGTTAGATTAACCTTGTTATGGTTTCTTGATTTTTATGCATAAATATAGGGTATCTATAATAGTTTCTTGACAGGAAAAGCATGAGAAACTTGCTTATAGGAAGATAGAGAAATGGGGTTATGATGACTTCCTTTAAGAAAAAAGTATGTGGTTTATTGTATGAAATGATGGTAGTATTCCAGTGAAGGGAACATGTATTGCATACATTAAAGAAGGCTAATATGATATGCTATGGTATGCACAAAGAATAACCATTGTGATATGGAGTTATGTTCTTTGTGTGTTAAAGGGACAATGTTGAGTTCTCGAAAAATAATAACTATGTGAAAAGAATATATGTGCTTAAGCATAGGAATAACAATTTATTACATGTATGAAGATATAACGATTGTGTTATACATGTTAGTAGAACTAATGGGTTGGAACTCTTAAATAGAATTATGCATTAGTGTGAATAAACATTGAGGAGGTAAAACAATATTTACTTGAGTATATGCACTAGTTATACAGTATGTCATGCTTGCTCATGCATATGAGTAGAAGTTAAAAGATCTCTTTTAGAGGTTGCTTATTGATTAATTAATATGGTATCTAATCTTGTTGCCAAGCTTGTTGACGACTACGTTCATAGGAAACGATGGCGGTTGGTGCCACAGGAAAGTGATGTTTAACCTTGTGGCAGGAAAAGGATTAATGGTCCATGCAGATGAGTTTGAGTTGCAGGATTGTACATTGCTAGAACAATCATGCCACAAGGAATGTTGCATTGTGGCAGTAAGTAAAAGATTACATGCAAACTGTATAAGCTTTTAGCTAGTTATGTGACAACTTAATGATAATTCAATGTAATAATTTTATAACAATGGTTAAGGGATGGAATCCCTTATAAGCCATTGAGTGAGGGGTGAAATCACTCACAAGCATTTGATAATAAGATTACGTTTGCTGGTTTTTACCCTACTGGGTTTCGAGGGTATATCGGTGTTCAATGGTGTGATTGCCTTTTGTGTCAGTTGGATGATGTTGAATCCTTGATGATGATGTTCCTTTATTTGATGTGATAATCATAATGCCCTAGTATGTGACTATTTAATATGGTTAAGGAAAAATTACAAAATGGATGCAAGGATTTATGAGACAGTTTATGTTATTACACTATCACAGGGGTGGTTAATGGTTAAGCAACTATTGTCTTTTATTGCAATTTACTTGATGTACTGATGTAAATTATATCTAATGGTTAATGAGGAATGTGGAGTTGTGAATTGGATAATTACTTGCAGGTAATTTGTATAAAGAAATTTAATTCCCTGCTTTTACTTGCGAGGTTACCGGGGTATGTTACATATATAATTTTAAATTTAATATTTTATTAAAAATATAGTATAATTAATGAATAAAATATAATGTTAAAATATTTTCCACACACCTTATAATATAGATTAGTGGAGTGTAATCAAAGGTTTTGTTTTTGGTGGTTTGTGAAATTTCTGTGGAAATTTTATGTTCAATGGGTTTATTCAAGGATTTACTCAGAAGTAGCTATATGATGCATTTTTCCAGATGCTATATGATGGGGTTATTCATTATTAAATTAGGTTATTGCTTGGGATGGTTGTTTTCTCTTGACGTAGCACAACATGAATTAAGTGAAGGTGTATCAGATGTTGTAAATTTTTTTGACTTGGGAGTAACGTGCTTAGTAAATCTAGTTGTTTTCTTTTTGAGTATTCTGAGATGGTGACTCTATTTGGAGATGGGTGCCGAGGATGCACCGACCTTTCTAAAAGGGAATTTTTTAAAAATTTTATAATTAAATTATGAAATAAATGTTTATATTTATTATAGATTAAAATTGTATGTTTTTATCTTAAAATTTATGTAAATTCATAAATGTTTAATTAGTTTTTGTTATATTTTGAGAATAAAATTATTAGGTTAGTGTTTTTTGGTAATTAGGTTAAGCTTAAATTATATTTAGAGTGTTTTTTATGTTTCATTTCTAATGGAGTTCCTTAATATGGATGAAGCTTTGAACTTCAGAAATGTTTAAGATTAAGAATATAACATGAATTCCCAAATAAAATGGGTATTTTTGACTTAATCACATTTATATATAGAAAGTTGTTTATTAAAATTTCTATATAACAAAGGGAAAAAATTGCTCTTATAAATGTGCATAAAACTTGAAATAATAAACATGAAACAAAAAATTATCTTCAAATTTTGATTTGATAAACAAAACAAACTTAAAATTCCAGATGTAATTCTAATCTTATAAACAATATTTTTTATTTAAAAAATCTCTTTATGAAAATGTAGAAAAACACCAACTCCATAATTGTACGCATGTGCCACCCCTTGAATTGCCTTGGGCTCTACGAGGTGTTAGTAATATAAATTATACGTAAATTTGACTCCTAGATTAAAAATTATGCTTAGTTAAAGTTTGTTCTATGAAAGAAAATTCCACATCATCCAATCACCATGTGGCACCACATAGCTTCCAAGTACTTTGACTAGTCAATAGAAAAGGACCTGTCAGGTCAAATCTACGTCATGTCGCTCCGTGGTATCACTAGTGAGGGCGTTCAGCTTGAGTAAAAGATTGGGCAATGAGGGCGACTCCTATATCCAATTTTATAGTAAAGTTAATGTGGTCTGACATGGCTGTTCGATACCTAGATATAACACGTGTGTGGTGATGACTAGGGAAATACCCTATAGCAAAGTTAATGCAGTTTGACATGGTCGCTCGATACCCAGATATAACACGCACGCGGTGATGACTAGGAAAAAAGAAACGACGTGTTATATCGGGCTATCGAGAGACTATGTCAAGACGCATTAACTTTGCTATAGGATTGGAAATAACATTTCCTGGCAATGAGCGATGAGCGATACGGAAGTCTTGCAGTTTCATCTTAGAACCCTGACATGATTGATGGACGAAAATGATGTTATCAATGATTTTATGTTGATGCACAAACCCCCTTTGATTTTCACTAATGAATTTTGGAAAAATAAGCTTGAGCCTGGATGAAAAAATATCAGAGATCATTTTATGTGATAGGCCTGAACTTAGCTGATTAGACTCCATTGGGACAAGAGCCAAAAAAGTTGAGTTACTACCCTTCTTACAATTATGTTGGAAGGAATAATCAATCTTTCTACGAAGGTCAAATTTTATGACATCCCATCACTACTGATAAAAATGGGAAGAAAACTAGGCTAAAAGAGGACACAATGGATCTGATTTCTATTTAGAAATTTCTTTTAAAAAATAAAATTTATCCTCTTGAGAGACCTGTTCTTGCTCCAACATACAATGTTTCGAATCTCTTTTACTTGGGCTAACATCCCTATAAAATTCTCTAAAATGAAGAATAGCCTCGGAATTTAGAAATCTTTATAATGAAGAACGGCCTCAGAATTTATTTGAGAGAAATCGTTTATTTTGTTTCTTTGAGTTGTGATTTCTATGACATTATTCTTCCCTACTTGATTCCTTATTTGATTTTGGAAGAATTTTGTATTCATATCATCTGTTTGGAGCATAGTTACCAAGTTCGAGTTCGAATTCGAATTTGGATTCGATTCGGTACAGAAAAAAATTAGATTATCTAAAATTTAATACGGAAAAAATTCGAGAGTATTTATCTTATCACTACTAAAAAATATTTTTCAATAAATTTAAAAAAAAAAAATCAAAATTAACAATATTCAAAAACTCATACTTTTCAAATTAATTGTTTTCAGTCACATTATGGAAGTTGCAAATAAAATTATATATTAAGACTTGTAAAAGAACTAAACATCAATGGAGACAAATGGAAGTGAATAAGATGAAATGGGGAGAAAGTACTCTTTCTACATGAACAAAAAAGAATAACAGATCTTAAACTTTTGTAAAAGAACTAATCATCAATGGAGGTTAATGGAAGTGAATAAAGTGAAATGGGAGAAAGCACTCTTTCTATATGAACAAAAAAGAATAACAAATCTTAAACTTTAAAATCTTTAGTTGGTCAATTAATAAATAGTAATTAATGAAATTGTTTCTTAATAATACATTATAGAAAGTGATTTCCTAATAACTATTTGAATAAAATTAAATTAAAAATCTTTTGAGCAAAACGCACTGAATCTTGGTTATGTAAAAATATCTAAACATTATATAATCTATTTCCCAGAGACCGAGTTGGATTTCAACCAATCTTATTTACAAACAAATAATAAAATATTATTCACAATCAATAATATTATATGAAAGACATTTTAAAAATAAATAAAAAAAACTTTAAAAATGGTTATTACAAAAAATTAACTTTTTCAATATATAAAAAAATTAAATTTCATATTATTCCATTTCATTTTTACAATATATTTTTTAATTTATTTTTATTAAAATACCTCTTACCTCTTCTTTATTTCATTTCACTTTCAAGATGACTTCTTTTCTACCTCCTTTGTTCCTTCATTCTTCAATGTTAATTATGTTTGCCCATTGAATATCCTTTGTCTAACCGCATACATTGTCTAGCCGTCTAAATTATCCTTAAATGCCTACCTACAAAGAATAATCAAAATCCACAATGACAGCTCTGTTGTTATGTTTCATTTCCTCTAATCTATTAAACACAAGTGAGAGGGGAAATTTGAGGGGACTTGCAGTGTTCAAATCACCAGATACGAGATGAATCGAATACTGGTCGTGATGGAGGATCATAAATCTTCTGAGAAGGAGAAGGCTTCAGTATACTGTTCTTCTAACACTACGATCCTAACCATAAAAGTCTGGCTTACGAACAGGAACATGCTCTGGTCGTGACGTAAGATAACCGGCCATGAACATTACAAATTACAAGAATATTTAGCAAATTTATTTGGCGACTATTCGTACCGAATTGAATTTTAGCGAATTATTAACTGAATCGAACCGAACCGCCGAATTTCCGAATTCTTCAAGCCGATTCGGCCGAATTTGGTAACTATGGTTTGGAGCCATAGACTTCATGATTTGAGTCTTCATCATTTTTCTTTTTCTCTGAATAAAATATGATATTGTCCAAATTCTATTTTTTCAATAAATCTTGTGGCGGCAGTGTTTGAATCGTGTTTTTGATGCTGGAAATAGATTCAACACTATCAAAAACGTCCAGGACACCTAAAATTTTGAAGTTTAACAACTATAACTTGGATATACAAAAATCCTTGCCGGATTTTCTCTAAATATGACCGGAATTTCCATAACTTTCCAGACAATTCCTCCGGCCTCGAATTGGCCCCAATTTTTTTCAAAAATATGGCAATACCATCAAAAACCTCAGGGGCATCCCAAACCTTGAACTTTGACAGTTGTAACCCGGATTTACAAAAAGTCCTCCATAATTTTATCAAAATTTCCATGATTTTCAGGGAAAATTTGAAATTCTCTGAGGGTCAGAAGTCGCTGGAAGTAGCCCAATTCTTTTTTCAAAAAATACCATCAAAAACCCTCCTGAGGCAACCAAAATCTTGAAGTTTCACAGTTGTAACTTGGATTTACAAAAAACTTTCCCCGATTTTATCAAAATTTCTATGATTTTCAGAGAAAATTTATAAAGGAATTAAATTATGGACTTTTTTAAATAAAACAAAAAAAACATTTAAATAAAAAATACCTCAAAAACTCTACTAATTAAACTACAACATTAAAAACATATACCATAAAACTATGAAAACAACCATGAAAACTATGTGACTTTCTGACATCTTGAATATGAATGAAAACCAATATTTACAAATCTATTGAACCATAAATTTACAAGTCTATTGAGCAATAAACTGCTTCCACATTCCACATATTAATGACTAAATAGACGGGTCAAAATAACCATTAATGTCAGGTACCTTCCCTTGATAAACAAGGTTGTAAATAGGTCATGTTAAATGAGAAAGTGTACACTCACCTCACGTTTTAAGTAATTAATATATATAAAACTATCGGTCCATTAATGTTTTAAGCAACTAATATATATAAAACTATCGGTTTAACTAAATAGATTATCGGACATACTGCCCTGTCCATTAATAGGTGGATAGCCATATCTTGTTCGCCCACGTTTTGTAGATGAGGTGTACTGACACCTAATGTTTGGTAAATGAAGCGGTCATCATAATATCGCACATCATCATGACGTAGGAATGAAACGTCATCACTTATTACACATGGCGTTTGTTAGGTGAGGTGGTCATCAATATGATGTCGGAATGAAGCGGTCATCATAATATCGTACATGACGTGGTCATCACGAAATGGTGCATCAAATAAATAGGTGAGCTTAGGTGAGCAGGTTTCGGTGAATGACAAAATAAATATGCTGAAATTGAGATGCCTCACATTCAAAACGTTTCATAGTGATCTCCTAAATAAACTTTTTAACACAAAAATTTGCATATACTAATGCGCGTTTAATACATTTACTGTCAAAAAAATGTCGTTATCGGATGATTAGGAATGGGGACATTTATGGAGATGATTAGGAATGGGGTTATTTAAGTTTATTTAATTTAGGAAAATTTTAGGAGTTAATATTTGTTTGTCGGTTAATTTTATATATTTTTTGGCCTAAATTTTATAGTATAAAAATTATTTATCTTTCAAAATGCCACAAAAAATTATATGAGAATTATATAAAATTTTTGAAATTTGAATATTTTTACAAAAATATTTATAAAATTTTTAAAGATTGCATATAGACTCATGGGATCTACCAAAGTTTCCAAAATTTAAGATAAATTTCTATCCTTAAAATTTTCCCAATCCAACCAAATACTACATGGCACTACTATTAAGCCTTCTATTAAGCCTTAAGTTTTGTGGTAAACTATGGAAAAGTTACAATTTTTTTGGTCAAACACAATTAATAGGCAGTGAATGCAAATCTTAATGTGTTATACACTGCATGCATGCGACAAAGATAATAATTTTTTTGTTTCTTTATAATAAGGCTATAATAATGAAATTCGAGGCTAGTCCGAAAAAAATAATTTATAAAGTTAAATTTGGGTTTTTTCAAATATAAAATTTATCACATGGTATTTTAATAGAGAATGATAGATGATAACAAAATTTGAGGTATTCGAATTCAAGCTTCTGATCCATATCATAACTTATAAAGAATTTTTTCGGAAGAAATCACATTGAAGATTTGGGGATCCATATCATAATTTATAAAGAATTTTTTCGGAAGAAATCACATTGAAGATTTGGGTCGACCCATTTCAAACGAGCAAGTGTGGTTCATCTTCAGGACACGATGAAGAGATCCAGAAATAGGGTTAAATAGGAAGATAGGTCAACACGGCTATATTTGATTAAAGGAAAGAGAGAACAAAGTTGTAATATTTAATAATAATAATATTTAATAAATTTCAATTCATATTTATTTATTTAATTATTTATTAATATAAAAAATACAAAGGATTCTTATTAATCACCATTCATAAAATATAAATTATTAAACTATGAATGAATAAAAATTAATGTTAAAATTGATATATTAAGTTTTTATTTATTTATTATTATATTTATTATTATTTAAATTTTTATCCATTTTTCAAACTCATATTTATAAGAAGAAATAATATAATATACTAAATTATTTTAATTATAACATGTATATTCAATTATTATATGAAATTTATAATATAAATAACTTTAACTAATATATAATATTATATATTAATGTGATAATGTTTTAACTAATATAATATTTATAACCTTATTTCAAATATAAACCATTAATATATAGATAACAATAAAATATTATAGAAAGCACCTATTTCTATTAAAATAATTGCTAAATTGTTTTATAAAACTAATAATAAATTCATTATGTATATAAATTTATATTAGAATTATTAATTATTTATTAAAATACTATAAAATTATTTATAATATAAGAAGCAATTTTCTAGTAGAGAGTAACAAATATTATTTATATATATAAAAAAAAAACAGAGAAGATTTGTGAATTAACAGACTTACTAATTTTCCAGCCATCGTCCCTATTAATATTTCTAAAGGACTTCTCAATTTCAATGGCTTCCCTAAACTTCCGATGATGAAAATGGGGAATCTTAGCGATAAATCTAGAATCCTTAATGCATATATGATGCTTGGTTTTCTCTGCGTGCTCGGCTAAAGCTAACGATTTGGTCCTCCGGTGTTTAATATCAACAACATGTTCCTTAATCGTCTAATTTATAGAACGACCAATTTCACCTATGTAAGAGGTTCCACAAGAACAAGGGATGATATAAACACCTTTCATATCCATGGGGTTTACTTGGTCTTTAACTGACTTGAGGGAACTCCTAATGGTGCTGAGGGGTCTAAAGGTCGAAGAAATATTGTGCTTCTTCAAGATTCTCACGATCTTGTTAGTTGTTCCTTGGATGAAGGGGATGTGGACTCCTGAATTGCGGTCGATGGGTTCTTTCTTGATCTTGGGACCTTTGCTCACTTTGAGGAAGGCTTTGATACCCTGTGGCCTACTATAGCCATTCTAGACGAAGACATTAAGGAGGTGGGACTTTTCTTTGGAAAGTGGTCTTCGTTAGAAATCCTCAGAGCACAAGTGGCTAATGTGCTAAGAACACCTACCTTCTGTGCAAGGAAATGATGGGAACTTGCATGAAGGTACTGCTCAGTGTGAGTTTTCTTTCGATAAACCTCATGGGAGAAAGATCCATCCAATTTCCTCGAAATGATGACATTGAGAAAAGGAAGGCAACCATTAACCTCACGCTCCATCGTAAACTTGATGGATTTAGACTAACTATTGAGATGTTGGAAGAAGAGATCTAATTTTTCAGGCCCGTGCTGCCAAATGGTGCAGGTGTCATCAACAAATCTTCTCCAAAGCTTAGGTTTAAGTAGAGCTAAGGATACAGCCTTGGATTCAAAATCTTCCATGAACAAGTTAGCAATGATAGGGGACAGGGGGGAACTGACGCAGGGTTACCCCTGCGCATACCCACAGTATGAATGTATACCTATGCATAAATCATTTTCCCAGGAATTGACCCTCACTTAAGTCAAATCTACAAGTCATAAATGAATAAGGCCCAATACAACAGTTCCTTTTGGTCGGAACTCAATCACCCCGCTTTAAACCCTCTATCGAGACATTATAACCCTTCGTTCAACCCTTTTATTACAGCCTTCCTCAATCATTCTTATCGAGACTGTCAAAACCTTTCTAAACCTTAGTTAAGCCTTTAATTAGTCCACCGCCGCATATATATAACCATTCCCTTTTAAAACTTTGGTTAATAAATGATCCTCACATAAATACTCTATTGGCACATTATTCTGCTTTAAACTGTTTCCAAAGGAAAATCATGCAAATCATACCTTTCTCCACTTGGGTACGGTCTTGGCACATTCAACGAGAACCACCATTATCGCTATCAGCTATCGGCTCCCCCACGAGTCCTCATCAATCCTTTCTTTCTGATATGCGATTATCGAAATATAATATATTGGCTCTTTATCATTAAAACCCTACCATTAATATTTAGCGGGAAATATAAGAATACAGGAATACAAAGGAAACTATGGAAATCTCGCTCTGAATGCGGTTAGCGGATTTCAAATATTACGTATTCGCCACTATAGGTCCATCGGGTCCGGCTCTCCAAGCCTTTCTGCTGCGCCACTCTGATCTTCACTTCCTCTGATTTGCGATGGTCGATTTAATCGTGACCGTCGATCAGGATCGTGATCCAACGGTCGAAAATTAATCACCTGATCGCAATCGCTGGACCATTGCGCTTAACTCTTCCATTTAAAAACTCTAACCTGATATGGTTTATGGACTCGATGGGTTCTAAATGTTACATTTGATGGGTTTTCGGGTCCGGCTATAGATCGCATGTCGCAATCACATTCCACCCTGTAGAATATGTGATGCGATCTTGACTGAGTCACTCCACCAATTCAATTTTGCAATTTACTCTGGGCCGTCGATCTTCAAGATCCGACAGCGACTGAGTATCAATTCTACACTCTCCGCTATTCTATTTTCTGGTGATTACGTTGTTTCTTTAGCGTTTCTGTGGGTTCTGCTTCCTTCAAAGGTTTGGTCTCTTAGTATTATTAACCACGAACTCCCTCCTGAGCTTTGGCTTCGATCATTCTAATGAATTTAACAATCCATTATGATCCTCCTCGTCACGTCCTCCTCTGTGTAATCCACCTCGACTCTGCCTCCTTGCGCTTACTACGCTTTCCTGCATAAATATATATGTACACTTTCCAAATACATTCAACTCACCATTCAACACTCAATCACACGCTTATACAAGATTTTAATTAATCTCTATATCTTTATAATTACAACAATGGATTACAAATTAAGATCTTTATCTCTCTGGCCTGATTTTTAATATCAGTGGTCTCTTTTTCTTAATCTGCCCATAGGCTTACAACACTCCAATCTGGTATCTATTTTCCTATTCAACCTCTGTTCATGCCTTTTAGGCTTACATTTATACAAAGGGGCTCTAAAACCAATTTCTGGTTTAGATCCCTAAATCTCTCAACAAAATCCTAAAATCCCTCTCTCATCCCTAAGGATTCTCTCAAATCCACAAAATCATGAACTAACTCCTAATTTAGGATTTTCAATCAATTTTCAATCCTCTCATCACTCAACTATCCTAAATATCTCATGTTCTCCTACATTCGAGAACATTTACAATAAAGCCTCACAATATTCAATTAATATCTATTCTCATTAAAATCACTCAAAACATTAAATAATTACATAAATCCAATACTTGGGAAACCAGCTTCCTTGAAACATAAGACCCCCTATGTCTACTAGAATGCATTGATAATGTTGAGCTGGATGCTCCTACATCAGGAACCCATGGCAACCCCACAAGTTTGTTCATAGAACACACCTTCAAAACAGAAAAAGTGGAAGTGAGGCAAATTTCAACTAACTTGGTCGTGTCGAGATCATTAAGGTGAAAGATGACATCGAGGGCTTCTTTAATGGGGATGCAAGTGTATAGGGAAACTACATCAAAACTAACAAGAGTATCATCAGGTTCAAATTTCATATCTTTTAATTCTTTAACAAAAGAAGAGGAGTCTTTGACAAAGGATTATGTTTGCCCCACCAGGTGTTTTAGCTTCATGGCTAAGAATTTGCCTAGTAGGTAGGTCGGTCCACCAATGGTGTTGACAATGGGTCGAAGAGGGACTCCCTCTTTATGGATTTTGGGAAGCCCATAAATTCTGGGAGTGATAGGGCTACTTTCAATCAACTTATGGCTAAAGGAACCAACCGTTCTGTTGGATTTTATAACAAGAGCGACAGTCTTAGAAATCCTTTTCAAGGGATTCTTGTCAAGTTTTCTGTAGCTACCACTATTGAA